>JAOTBA010023001.1:0-21105 GCA_025629845.1 Erythroxylum squamatum
TATGATGATAATTGTCTTTATTTATATTAATTGTGGTTATTATTTATATGTAAAATATTTAAAAATTATTGTTATTTTATATTAATTGTCATTATTATTTATTATTAGGATTTTTGAAAGCATGGTTGATGTAAACAGTAAACTAGTAAAGTATACAGTACAACTGTATAACATACTAATATGGACTATTTTGCAATTTTTAAAAATTTTAGGGACTATTTTATAAATTTAAAAAAAATTTCGAAACGGTACCCGGTACCAATCGGTACCGGTACAGTTCCGTTCCAGAATTCAATCCGGTACCGAGCCCGGTACGGTATTCATAACATTGACTGAAGTTGAAAAGGGAGAAAATTAGATAATTTCGAAAACAAACCAGCTCAATATCCAATATCAGATTATGGTAGCGACAGAAGTGGCCTAGATGATAAAAAAGGGAATATTTACGAGGATTACAAAGCTATGCATGAAAAATGGGTGAAAACGTGTAGAAAGACTGCAAGATTGAAGGAAGAGAATCTTTCCACAAAGAACACCATACAAGAGTTAGAAGGAAGTTGATATTGACGTCGGATGAGCTTGGTGAAGTTAGAATGAAATTGATAAGTACTGAAAAATGATTGAGAATGTTAAATGGAGGCAAGAAAAAGCTATATAGGTTGATAGAAACTAGTAAGGTTAAAGGGAATTTCAAAGGCATAGGCTATAAAGGTGAGTGCTCGAAAGTGAATGAAGAAAAATTGATATGTCCAGATCAGTCCAAGAGGTAGAAGCATCGAAAAAGAATCAAAGATTTATACCCACATGTCATTTTTATGGATTCATTGGGCATATAAGGTCAAGAAGTTATCAGTTACTGCAGATGCTATTTCAAAGAAGATAAAGCTGAAAAAGTATACATTCTTCATAAAAATTTCAACATCAACTTTCAGTACCGAAATCTACTTAGGTAAAAAGAAGTGACTTGCAAGCTCTCGTTGTTTGTACATCAATGAAGGCAACTTTGCAACATGGTTGATATTTTGATAGTGGATGCTCACGCTATATGGTCGGGGAAAAGACTTACTAACTGATTATCAGAATTGTATGGATGGTCATGTGACTTTAGGAAATGAAAAGAAAGCTTCCGTGATCGGTAGAGGAACATTATGTATGGATGGTTTGCCTCCTCTCAAGAATGTGCTCTATGTCGATGGATTAAAAGAAAATTTGGTAAGTATAAGCCAACTTTGTGATGATGGTTTGCTGGTTAAATTTACAAGTGATGAATGCAGGGTACTTACCGAACAAGGAGAATGTATTGTGAGTGGCAAACAATCAGCCGGCAATTGCTACATGTTACAAGTCATGACTATGTGTATGTCAGCTACTCAAGAGAATGACATTGATTTATGGCATTAAAGGCTTGGGCACGTAAATTTTGATCACATCAGCAAATTGACAAAATTGGAGGCTATGAAGGGTCTAGCCAAAATGAACAAAGAAGGAAAATCAACTTGTAGTACGTGTCAAATGGGAAAACAGCTAAGAGTGCCATATAAAAAGGTTAGACATGTTACCTCATCTCGCATACTTGAATTAATTCACATGGATTTGGTCGGTCCAATACAACATGATAGCATTGGTGGAATGAGATATTTTCTAACTTGTGTTGATGATTATTCGAGATGTACTTGGGTATCATTTTTGAAAGAAAAATCAGACGCTTTTAAGGCTTTTAGAAGCCTATGTGTGTAGGTCATGAATCTGAAAATTTTAACTATATTGAGAATTTGATCGGATCACGGAAGAGAATTTGAGAATACAAACTTTAATGACTTTTGTGATGAGTATGGCATCATACAAGAATTTTCAGCACCCAAAACTCCACAACAAAATGGAGTTGCCGAAAGGAAAAATAGAACACTTCAAGAAATGGCCAGATCTATATTGAATGGAAGTAAAGTGTCGATTCGATTTTGGGTCGAAGCGGTTAACACAGCATGTTACATGTGTAACAGAGTGTATCTTCGAAGCTTTTTGAACAAGACATCCTATGAACTTTGGAAGGGAAAGAAACCAGATGTAGGTTGCTTTCATATTTTCAGAAGTAAGTGTTATATTCTTAGAGATCAGGAACAGCTTGGAAAATTCGAAAGCAAAAGTGATGAAGGAATTTTCATTAGCTACTCAACTCATAGTAAAGCTTACCGAGTGTATAATCAAATAACCAAGAAAGTGCTAAAGTCCATAAATGTTGTGATAGATGATTTATCTTTGTTGAATGGTCAAATGGCAGAAGAAAAACAGCATAACCGACCATCCGAACCAGCTCAAACAAGTAACGAGACAAGATTGAAGAATTGCCCAGATCTGCAGTTAGTTGCTGCTGAGGAAGTAACTGCGCAAACTGAAGAACCTACAATTACTTTAGATGATGACTCAACCAAAACAATGGAAGCAGAAAGTATTCGTTTAAATACTCAAAACTCGAGAGTAGCTAAGTTGAATCGAGACTCTCCATCTCGAATCTGAAGAAATCATCTAGTAGAAAACGTCATTGGAGATGTTAGTGAAAGAAGAAAAACAAGAGAAAGAAAATTGGTTGATTATCGAGAACTTGCAGGCTACTTGTGTTAAACATCTTCATTCGAGCCAAAGAACGTTAAAGAAGCACTACAAGATGAATTTTGAACAACAACTATTCAAGGTACAGATATTTGTTGCAGCGTTGGTGTATGCGCTCGCTATCAAGCTAATCGAAAGAAACACATGTTACACATCTGACAGCGGTCAAGAGGATTATCAAATATTTAAGCAGAACATCTGATTTTGGGATATGGTATACATCAGATTCGACATCTTATCTAGCTCGATATAGTGATGCGGGTTGGGTTGGAAACTTAGATGATTGCAAAAGTACTTTAAAAGGTTGTTTCTTCTTAGGAAACAATTTGATTTCTTGGTATAGCAAGAAGCAGAATTCAATTTCACTATCGACCGCTGAGGCTGAATACATAGCCACAGGCAGTTGTTGTTCACAGTTTCTTTGGATGAAACAGTTGTTAGAAGACTATAGGATTGATCAAAATGAGTTTACTATTTTATTCGCCAACAAAAGTGCCATAAATATTTCGAAGAATCCAGTTCAGCATTCAAGAACGAAACATATTGATCTCTGGTATCCTTCATCTGAGAGCTTGTGGAAAGCAAAACAGTCATCTTATCACATGTATCTACGAAAAAGCAATTGGCAGATATCTTCACGAAACCTCTTGATGCAGCAAGATTTGAACTTATCAGGGAAGCTTTGGGACTCTGTGACTTACATTATTAGTGTATTTTATTTTTCAAAAAAAAAGAAAAAGAAAAAAAAAAAGAAAATATTATTATTAAAAAAAGACGTCATTCATTTGAGGGATTTAAAATCCCTAATTATTTTTCACGCTTCCCTCCTTATACTGTCGCCCTCTCTACGCATCCCACCTCTGCTTCTGCTGCAATCCAGTATCTTTGTCGCGCCACACCTCCACTCATGAAGACGTCGTCCCCATTGCTTCTGTTCTTCTAAGCCATTAGTCCATCACTATAGTGGCTTCCCACCAGACGATCACGTCGGCGACTTTCTATAGTCCGGCAGCGACCCCGTCCCTTTCATCTTCGGTTTTTCTACCACTTGCATTGCCGTCTTCATCTTTGTAGACGTCGACTTATACGGTGGATCTCATTCACCACTTTCATTAAAGTGTCGTCTTTAACACTAGTTCATTTTGTTTTACCGTGGAGTAAGACCCATTTTGGTATTGTTTTCGTACTCTTTAGATTACTTCAGCTTGCTTGTGGTTGGAATCTACTGGTTTGTGGTTGAACTTTGAATGTTTGATAGTGGTTGGACCTTGACTGATTGTAGTTGGAGCCTACTGATTTACGGTTGAAATTTGAATGCTTGATCGCGGATTGGACTTTGTGGTTGATTTTTGACTTATTGTGGTTGATTTCTGATTGATTGTGGTTGGAGTAATTGGTTGTGGTCAATAACTATGGGAAAGAACAAGGAGAAGGTTTTATCTTCGGTTTCTGACAAAAAGACAGTAGCTCCAACACAATGCTCAAGTCGTTTATTGTTGAATCCGACACACGGTAGGAGTTTCACCGGGGCTGGATCCTCTTCAGCATCTCCTATTGACATTCTCGACACTGCCTCTGTTTGAGATATAGTAGATCCAGGCTATGATGTTACACAAGTAATACTGTTTATGGTTAAAGAATCAGCTTCAGATTCCGCGCAACTCCTGCTGCATCTGCTCCGCCAACAGTGCCTCCTATGGCTCCTGCGAAGCGTACAAAGATTAAATGTCGGAAAATCGTTTGCCAGCCTTGCCGTCAATCCTCTATTCATCTAACAGTGGATGATGCCATTTCTTTCAAGTTTTACACTTCAGCAGCAGAACAGAAATGGTCTACTCTAAATGATGTTGGGTTTGTTTTTGATCGACCAATCATCTTGGATGAATTTCAACAACATGGATTGTATAATTTACTATCAAAACACTCTTTATTGCAAGCCTCCCTACTTCCAAAGCATTATGACTCTGATCTAGTAAAGGAATTCTATTGCAACTTATCCTATGACATTTTGAATGTGGATGCCTTGACTTATGGTATTGTTTAAGTGCGGGGTCGGGTAGTTCAATTTAATGCTACTTGTTTAAATTTATTTATGGCGTCTGATAACTTGATCGATGATCTTCTTTATGATGATGACTGGTCTGTTTCAAATGATTTGATTGCTACGGTTTTAACTAGGGGTAAATTGACTGCATAGCCATGTAGTTCTATTCTTCGCTCCTCTATGCTAACTCAAAAATATTTCGTGCTATTTAAATTGATTATGGCAAACTGGATGCCAAGCACGCATGTTATATTTGTCTATTTGGAACAGGCCAAGTTACTTTATGCGATTGGTACTGGTGTGAGATTCAACCTTGGTCATCTCATTATTGAAGCAATGCTGGCTATTGAGAGTAAGCCACATTCTCTGTTATATTTTCCATGCTTGATCTCATAGCTTTTGTATTCCAATGAAGTTCCCAGGATTGAGTCGAGCTTGCTTGAGTTGGTGGCATTGATGAATATATCTCCTAGGATTTTTTGACAACCACGGGTAATGGATTTGCCATATGTCACTTCGGTTCCCTCAGATGCCATAGGGACACCTACTCGTAATCCTCATGTAGCTCTATTTTCTGAAATTAAGAGGATTGAAGGTATTGTTCAAGTAGCTGTTGATGCTCTTCGTAATTTAAAGCAGCGAGTTCTTCGTTTCCCTGGCACTTCTTAATTTCATCTTTTTGGCATGTATTATCTCAAAGCGGGAGAGATAAGACTTTATTTTTGTCTATCTATGTCTTGTTAACTGAAGTTGACTAATGATTATGTAATATGTAATTGAATATTACATTGAGGGGGAGCATTGTGAATTTTATCTTAATATGTCCAATTATGATTATTTATGTGGAGTTCAAGAGTTGTGACAAAAATGCCAAAAGGGGAAAATTGTTAGGATATTATATATATATATATATATCTTTTATTTGGTTTTGGCATTTTAAATTGGACATATAAGATATAACTTGTAGGATTTCTACACTACATTCCAGCCTATCATCATAGTGATAATGGAATTAATTTTACTGCTGGGCGGAATTAATTTTACTGCTGGACATGCTAAAAATATTACTGTTGGATATGTTGGTAAATTTGAATTGTTACTGCTAGATTGTGTGGACCGAAGAAAATCAAGGGATGAGGTTTTTGTGTGATTGAAGTCAACTTGTTGGTTGCATGGTTTAATAGGGACTCTAATTACTTGTGGGATTGTGCACATCTCCTCATCACCGAAGAAGTCTATCAAACACGTGAGTGGTAGAAACCAAGTGAGTATATGTGCGGTAACAAGGTGTAGGTGCATGTGTGAGATAGACTTGATGAGAGTTAGGTGTTTAATGAAACCTTATGTTTATGCATGGGTCTGTGAAGATTGCAAAACAACGTGTGACAGGTGGTGAGAGCTATGGTGTAATGGTTTTGTCAACACGTGTTGATGTCGCAGAGAGTGAATTGAAGTGAATCTCTTGGGTTGATGAACTGTTGTTGTGGGTGTGAGTTCATGAAACAGTGAATATCATCTACGGTGAAGTGGGCACTAGTTATTAATTGAAGAAACACTGCGACAAGTTTTTGTGAAGAAAGAGTTAGCTATGGTGAAGAGTTTCAGCTGGATTATTTCGAGAAGGTAAAAACCATAGGGAAGCATTTCTTTTATCTCAACTATATTATTGTTTAGTTCTTAGTTGATTAAATACTTGAGTTATTTTTATTAATTGTTGTTTGAATGAAAGTAGTTAGAAAAATCCTCTGACGAGGTTAACATGAGTCGGTCGTGTTATCGGACGTAAAAATATTTCACGGGAACTGAGGTTGAGAGATGGTTATAAGGATTGAGCGGTGTTGCTCTAGGGTGACCTTGTGTAAATCGATTGCACTTTCTTGAAAGTATTAATCTAGGTGACGACCCCGCAGACGTAGGCAAAGTGCGTCGAACTGCGTTACCAAACTTCTGGTGTTCTTATTATTTTGGCTTTGCTTGCTTTTATTTTGCTTCTGCCAAAGAAGTTTACGAAAAGTTTGCGAAAAAATTAACACTTTCGATTTTTCACAATGCATAGGTGATTGTAAAAGGGGTAAATGACCCCCCGCCCACCTATCTGTACATCGAAGTTTCTATTCTTTCCCAATTAGGGTTAGGAGAATAAAGGCAATCCATAGGTGATTGTCTTCTCAGTTCCCAACCATTTAGCCAAAGGTGAGAAATTTTAATCTTGGTGCATCTCTTTTTCTTCAAGCTTCCTTTAAACGTTGATATACTCAAATCGTCCAAATTAGGGAGAGGGTAAAATTGTTTTATATGATCAGAAGTATTGTTTAACTTTAATAGCCAATTTAGAGTGTTCATGAAGACATTCCCAGCGTTAGAAACGAGACAGTTTCTGTACCCTCTTCCATATAAATTGTGAGAAAGGATACAGGAAGAACAAGTGGTTTCTTGATTCTTCCTCCCTTTTATAGAGGACATAAGTAGAATTGATAGGGATGAACTACATCCTATCCAATGTACTCAGTTTATTTAGATTAGCTAACCATAAAAGAAAGGAATGACTAGGCATGAGTGACTAAGCATAAAAGAAAAGGGTGACTAGCCATTCCTTAAATTTTGAGATGCTGAATTTGTTAGGGGGTAGATTGAGACAATGTACAATTAACCTAATTGAAGCCAAATGTTCTATCTCCATCCGTTTTCAATATGTAAAAGTCAAACTATTAACCTAAACTAAAAAATTCTCTATAACACCAACAAAGACACATATAAGAATAATCAATTATCATATTAGTTTCTTGCAAAGAATTTAGATTTAAAGCTCAATAAATTGAGTATGGCATGATATTGATAGATGCACTTAAGTTTAATTTAGCCCGCTTAATTTTCTCATCACCAATGGCATAAAGAAGTGTTAACATACATGGAACTTTGCAATTTTCTAGTAATTTTCTATTTATCATAACTGATATATTCTTACATAAAAATATTCTCTCTTTATCCTTTAGTTTTCTTTTATTCGTGCGTAGTTCTTTTAAAAACTTAGCATATTTTGAAATTTTCTTGACGGATTATAAAAGTGGTTTATCGATTTCCACCTTTTTGAAGGTATTTAAGATCACTCATATTTCTGTTCTTTTGATTTAGCCAACCTATAAGGGAAATGAGGTACATGTGCGTTAGATGATATAGGTAAAGAAAAATCATATTTTACCATTGTAATATCTTAAGTTGGAGATATATCTTTCTTCTCTTCCTTTTCTTCATACTTTTCTACCTCCATTGGTAAGGGAGATTCAGATTGAATTTCCTTCCCACTTCTCAATATTATTGCACTCACATTCTCCTCATAATTCACCATCATTTGTGAAGGTAATTTTTTCAAAGTTGCGCTTCTAATTTACTAATAGATGTAGTTAATTGAGTGATTTGATTTCCTAAGTTCTAAAGGCTTGCTCTTATTTCTTGTTGAAATTGTTAACTATTAGTAGCAAGTGCCTTAGCAATTTCTTCCAAAGACAAACCTAAATTTGAGGGTTGAGATTGAGCTTGTGTAGGTGCTTAAGGTTGTCTAGTGAAATTTTGAGGTTGGTATCTTTGTTGCTCTCCTTGATTTCCATAGATAAAGTTGAGGTGATCCCTCTATCTTAGATTATAATGACTTGAATAAAGGTCATATTTTCATTAAGGTTAGCCAGGAAATCCTCCTATTACATTAGCTTCTTAAATAGATTCTTGCTGTAATATATGACACACATATATAGGATGTTTAGAGAACGAGCATATTCCTCACACTCACACTGGTTACAATTGACCTATATCTTTTGATGAACTAAAACAGTTAAATCTAAAATTATTTTTTATTACTTACCTCATTCACGTGCTTAACGTCTCTATCCATCCTTATCTTGAATTGTTGAGAAATTTGGTAATGTTTGAAATCAATGGTTTGGATACTTCTGGTGTTTTATTTACTAAAGCTCCTTTAGTAGCTGCGGGCAAGTAACACATAATTTCTTAAATCTCTCCTAATATTCATATAATATTTCTCCAGTGAATCGTTTTATCCCACATATCTCCTTTTTGATATTATAAGCTCGTGATGCAGCAAAGAACGTTTCCAAAAACAATCCTTTCATTTTATTCTATGTTGTCACTAAGCCAGAGGGAAGATAATAAAGTCAATCATTTGCCTTATCTTTCAGTGAGAATAGAAAGGCTCTAAGATTGATTTACACTTTTGTTATTCCTTGTGACTTCATTCTAAAGCAAACAACATGGAAATATTTTAAGTGTTTATATGGATCTTTACCTGCAAGACCATGAAAAATAAGGAGAAAGTGAATTAAATCAAATTTCAGTTCAAAATTAAGCTCAACATATGGAAATCTTATGTATACTATTGGTTGATTCAATGCAACTAACGCGCTCAATGTTTTAGTGTTAGAATTTGCCATCTTTTTTTTAACTTCTTAGAAATTAGAAGCTTTACCAATTGTTATATCTATCACAACTTTCACCTTTGAAGGTGCATGACTTTTTTCCTTACATAGACAAGTGAATTGCAATAAATTGTAAAATAAAACTAAGAAATTACGAAACTAAAATAATTCCCCAGCAATGGTCCCAAAATTTTAAACGGATTATTGTAGCTCTCAAAATTAATTTCGTTTCACTAAACTCTTGTAGTAGTGGTGGAACTAGGTCGATACACAACATAACTAAAAACTAGTTTCTTAATTTTAACTGATAAAACTAAGTGGGGTTTATGATTAATTAATTAATGAACTAAACTTAACATAGTGCCAAAATTTTAAACAGGTTATTGAAGCTCTTAAAATTAACTCCGATTCACTAAACTTTTGTAGTAGTGGTGGAACTAAGTTGATTCTTGATAGAACTAAAAACTAGTTTCTTAATTTTAATTGATAAAACTAAGTGGTCATTTATGATTAATTAATTAATGAACTAAAATTAACAAGGAGTCAAAACAAATCAACTCAGTAAAGAAAAGAGAAATTTAATTTACTTAACTACGATTCAAGGGAAGAATCTCATCCAATAATAACTTTGATCATTGGTCTAAAAAGAATATTTTTCATAATTCAAACTGATAGTCTAAAACTTATTAGAATAGCCATAATAAGTCTTAATTTTCCCTAAGTTAATTGATTCAAACCAGCATTCATACTAAAACTTACTATAAATTGATTGGGTATCATGGCATTTCATATAAGTAAAAGTCAACGAACCCCAATGTATAAGGCTCCCTACTTTGCGAGGGTAGGGGAGGGATATCAATTATACGCAGCCTTCCCTTTGCATTTTTATAAAGTTGTTTCTATGATTTAAACCTGTGACCTTCTAGTCACAAAGGAGCAATCTTAAGTAAATGCTAGCAATAAGCCTAATGAAGAATACTGGACCTTAAATTAAATAATTAAGATAGTCATAACTATTCAATTTAGTTTTTCCTTATAAAACAACCTATTTACTACTTCTACCAATCATTCATGATAACTATGGATTATTAAATTCATGGATAACTATAAGATAATCAACATTAAAGTAATTTGTCAAATAAATGAATATTAATTATTCATAAAATGAAAGAACAAAAAATAAGAAATACATAAATTAAAATAAAATATAGGTTTAGAACAAAACTTTATAAAGTTATAACTAGATTTTTTAAATTCCTCTTGAATCAAAAAATTAAGATTTAACTACTCAAATTTAGTTCCACCCAAAAAAATAGAAGAAATAGAAGAGAAAAAATAAAGAAAAAAGAAAATTATTAAGAGAGTGTATATATCTTTCTCCCTTTCTTTTCTTACCTGAAAGCTAACTTCTTTCAATATTCTAGAGATTATCTTTTAAATAAATCCAAGTACCTACATAATAGGGCTGAGAATAAGTCTCCTAATTGAACTAGAACTCTTGGAATGAATTTAGTTTTAGGCGTAATATCGCCTTACACACTGTAGCAATTTGTTGTATTTTTTCGAAATTCATGGCTTTAACAAATAGTTCTCTAGTTTGATGTTTCAAGCCAAATTTGATTTAATCTCTACTTATCACCTCCTAAAACAAAAAAAAAATGACTTTACCAATTAAGCACTAAAATTAATCCAAAACAAAGAGATAAGTATAATTAACATAACCAAATCATATCTTATCAGCTGGATCGAGATACAATTGTTCATCTCATACTACCCAGGAAATGAGAGATATGCCAAGAAAGAAACAATAACTAGTAGTGGATTGGCGACCAATTGGGGTCTCTAGTCCACTCAGCATCCAAGTATACATGTAAGTCTAGTGAAGACAAATAATTAAAATGAAGCTTATAAAACAAAGTTCGTCAGATGTACCAAAGAATACGGAGAACAATGGAGAATTGAGTGGTACGAGGCGCAGACATAAATTGACTCATAATGTGAACAACATGGGCAATATTTGGACGAATAACAGTGAGGTATATAAGACTGCCAACTAACTATTGATAAAGTGTACTATCACTAAAAAGAGTTCCACCAATAACAGAAATATAATCATTGGAGTCAAGTGAAATGCTAGTAGTATTAGTATTAATAAAGCCACCACAACAGATAAGATTAGTGGCATACTTTGCTTAGGATAAATAGTAACCAAAATCATAAGAAGACATTTCAAGGCCCAGAAAATAACTCACGTGGCCTAAATCTTTCTTTTCAAATTATTAATGAATAAAGGATTTGATAGCAGATGTACCCTGAATGTTTATCATCGGTTATTATCATATAATCAGTGTAAATAATTAAAAAAAGTGAATCCTTAATCTTTTTTATAGAGAAATAAGGCATGATCATAAGAGTTAGATTTGAATGAAAGATGATCAATAGTGGAGCTAAATTTGGTAAAATAGGCTTGAGGAGCTTTGCTTGAGTCTATATAAGGCTTTACAAAGCTGATAAACTTTATTGGGTGGATGGTCATACCTAAATGGAGGTTGCATATAGACTTTTCTAATAAGATCACTCTTGAGAAAGGCCTCATTGACATCCGTCTAGAATAGTTCCCAGTGCTTGCTCATAGTAACTGCAATAAGATTACATGCTAAAATTAAATGAGCTATAAGAGCAAATATCTTCTCATAATCAATTTCATATTACTGATTATGGATTTGTATCTTTTAACCGATCCATCATCTTGAGTCTTGATTTTATAAACCTATTTGCAACCAAAAACAAACTTGTCTAGAGCTAAGTTAACCAAGTCCCAAGTATTGGTGTTAGAGAGAGTCTGTACTTTTTTCGCCATTGTTTGCTGCTATAAAAGGTCAGATTTGGCCTCATGATTGGTGTGAGGTTCATATAAATAAAAAATAGTGGAATAAACATGAAATTCTTTAAGAGAAACAAAATGTTAACTTATTCTAATGGAACAACAGGGAACTTGTTGAGACTGGTAGATTCTAAAGGAATAAATAGGGAAGGGTTGTTTGGTGAAAGTGAAGGATCCACAACTGGGGAATATACAATGGAATTAAGCATTGGTCAAATTGAACTATTAATGTTGTAAGATAAACCTGAAAAAGAAATATCAGGAAACAAAGATATGGTAGCATCAGAAAAAATTATTATAAGAGTTTGTTGACCTAAAATTTTAAGAGTATAGAGAACATGTTTTGTTCCCAAAAGGTTACATGTTGTTACATGTAGATACGAATTCTTTAAGTATAAGCGTGCTTTTAGTTACAGGATGGTGTGCCCATGAGGTTGTAAAAGAAAAAATTACACATAATCAAAAACTTTAAGAGAGGAAGGAATAAAATTGATAATGTAGACAACAATAAGAGCGACTTCACCCCAAAAGGTTTTAGGATAAGAAGAAAATATAAGAAAGGCTTAAACAATGTTAAAAATATGTTTAAGTTTTCATTTGACTTGATCATTTTATTGAGATGTGCTTATGTAGGTTCTTTGGATGATAGTACCTTATTGAGCAAGGAAGTTGGTAAAGTTTGTTTCTTTATATTTCATGATATTATCATTGTGAAATATTTTAATCTTATAAGAGAACTAAGTTTGGATCATATTAGCAAAGTGAGAATAATTAGATAATAGTTCAAATATATGATGCTTTAGATAAATCCATGTATAGCAAGAAAAATCATCGACAAAGATCATATAGTATCTTAAATCACTAATAGTTTCATAAGAATCAGGGCACCAAATATCATAGTGAATTAGATCAAAAGGTGCTAAAGAAATGGAATCATTAATAAAAAAGGGTAAAGCATGACTTTTTGAGAGTTGACATGAGACACAATCAATATTTTTAGTCTTAACAGAGTTTAAAGTACCACTAAAGATTAAAGATCTTAATCTAGTAGTAGAGAGATGACCTAAACAAGAGTTCCATGTAAGAAGTGACAATACTATAATAAACTTGTAAGAAATATTTAAGGAAGTAAGCTCAAATAGTCATCTAACCTTATGCCCTTTCCCAAAGATCTCTCCCACCTATGGATCCTACATAACCCAACCACGACTTGTAAAGGATAAGTTAACACCAAGTTCATATAGTTATCTAATAGAAATAAGATTCAATGAGAATTTAGGAACAAGAAAAGTTTTAGGTAAGATTAATTTGGAAGTGTGAACAATGCCTATACTCTATGAACAATATATGGAATATATGGTACTATTAAAGGTTTAAGAATGGAAGATTCAAAGATATGATTATAATAATCAGAATCAAGATACCAAAAGGTTGAATAAACTGATGTGATGGATAACACAAGAGAGGATATAAGATCAAATTTTGGTTGGAGCTATTAGAGAAGAGCGTGAAGATATTTCAAGAGAATTTATAAGATATGCTTTCTATTAGGGCCTCAGTAGTAGCAATAACAATAGTAGTGGAAGCATGATAAAAGAACTTGGAAGAATTACCTTGTATAGAGTTTTGTTTGAGTCATTTCCTACATTTAAAGATGTGTATCTAGGCTTTTTGAAGTAGCTTATAAAAATTCTTGCATGAGCTATGAGAAGCTTAATGAGAGAAGGTACGAGTTGTAAAAACAACATCAGTAGATGGAATAGACTTTTCTACACAGAGTGTATTGCGTTGACTATCTTTTGTAATGAGCTCTTTAATAATAGTATTAAGGTTTAACAAAGATCTTTGATGGAAAAGATAAATATGGATAGGTTCAATCTCATCTTGTAAAGTCGTCAGCAGATGCCATATATGTTGGAGATCAAGAAGATTCACATAAATAGTAGCAACATCAATACTTCGTTAAGCTTGATCTTCAAAATCTATTTTATCCTAAAGTTCTTGTAATTTAGACATATAACTATAAATTATTTGTCTAGTTTATTGTTGCATTCTATGAATTCTTATGTATAACTAATATTGATTGACATAATTAGATATAGAGTAACAAATCTTTAAAAGCTTTATACATTCAAGGCTATGTCAAAGTGTCAAAAATTGAGTTCAATTGCTTTAGCACATGTGTTCTGAAGCTATGTCAATATTTGATGATTTATTCCATCTAGAGGTACTAGGCATTTTATGATTACATATTTTTTGCATCCTATGTGTTGGTTTAGGTATTTCTCCGGTAATAATATGATAGAATCTCCTTTTAAGAAAACTACACATTTTCTTAGCCCACGGATCATAGTTTGAACCAACAAAGCTGATATTGATAGGGTTAAAAATGGTAGAAACCATGTTTTTAGAGTTGGAATTTGATTATTCTAAACTAAAAAATGAATTCAAAACATCAAAATAACCTTAGAACTGGTCTGGTTGGCAACGAAACCAAAAGAGGAGGGTCAAATTGGGCTGTCAAAGTATTAGTGAACACTTTTTGAACTCAATTGATGGATTTGAATCTAACTGATGGATTTGAAGTGAATCAAAGAAGGAAAATTCTAAAATGTAGATAAATCAGACAAAATCATATGATAAATTACTAGGATGTTTACATGGCAAAAAATGATGATGTGTTATTGACTAGGATGCTAATGTGGCATTAACTATATATTGTTTTTTATGACATGGCTATTGACATAGTGCCTATGTGAATGCCAATGTGGCTAAAATGGAATGCTCGAAGTTGTTGTCGTTTTGTCTGAAACAATGTTGTCTTGCTAGATCTAAAATGATGTCGTTTGAATGGTCTTCTTTTTCTATATGCTTTCAACTATCGAGTTCAGTAGCTTCTGTGGCACATAAGGGTATATGAATGAACTTTTGGAGGTGTTCTTTGCACCATTGTGATATGCTTAAGTAGAGGAACAATTTGGTATATGAAAATTTATTTTTTGAGCAGATTAAGGAACCTATAATGCAAAGACATAAGGTTATAATAAAAAAGTTGAAGGAAACCCCATAATATTTTGAAAGGAAACCCTAAAATATTTAACTCCTTTTTAAAAAGGTGGCTCTGATAATATGTTGAATGTGCAAAGAAGAGAAAGAATAATAGAATTATTCTATATTTTGGTGTGTCTATTCATGGATATAATATGGGTATTTATGCAAGTTAAAAGAGTTTAAATAAATGAAGGAAATTAAGGTGATAATTACATACATGATTCTATGACTAAATTATGTTAGAGAAGTGCTCTAAAGGCAATCACCTTTAGCACTTATTGTACAAATCATTTTATGATTAATAAAGACATTTTTCATTATTTCGATATTCATAAATTTATGGATTTAATGTTGGTCTTAAATTGATTTAATGAAGTCCTTGATACAAAATATGGCATGGAGGAAATCATGATAATGAGATTCCTATCATGTGTAATTATGTTAGTATCTAAACTTTCCCTAGTTAAATGATTAAAGAGATGGGATATCATTAATCCAGATAGACTAGCACATGTTATACTCATTGATTGGATCAAGTAGTAGATCTCATAGGCTGTAGACATGAGTTGTTTAGAGTTAATATGTGGATACTTACTAAAGGTAGTGTACTTGGATTAACCTATTATGAGATAATCATATGGATATTATATTCAAGTGTTAATGATATTCTCATCATAGCAATGGTACAAGTATCCTTTGACTTGAGGTGCTCAAGGATATCTCGGATACTAATCCTATGCTTTGACTCCATTCATCGGTGCCTTTCAGGGTTTACTCATAGAGTGGTGATTAGGTACAACTTGAGGAATTCGAAGGTAATTGAGTAGCCAATAAAGGATTCACCGCTCTTGATAGAAGGAGATGATACCCACAGCCTCTTGTCGAGGTCATTACTTGGGGGTCTCTAGCCAGAGCAGATATGTGTCATGAAGAGAGTCTTCAATGATTATCATAGAGTAATGAGATCCTCAGGACAAGATCTAATATCACTTAGACTAGATGTGACGTAGTCAGTCCAGTGGGAGTTGACACTTTGACGATACTCTGAACCAAGTTGGGTATAGATGATGAAAGGACGAATTGCATGGCAACATTGCGTATAGAAGGGTTCATAGTCAAACCACTGACTTTCCGGTCAATTTAGGGTCATAATGTGTTGCTAGATACCACTCTTGTCACATACATAGGAGATCCAAATGATGAGGAAAATGGTTTTGAAGGGTGATTCAAGATGTGAGAGAGTGTTTCGGGATTGTATCACAATGTGATCGTGGTAGAAAACATTATATGGAATGGATTAAAAACAAGTGTTATTGGCTGCCAATTTGACCATTAACTTCCCAAACTTCCATTAATGCATGTTGTTCATGGTTATTAACTTCCCATAACTTCCATTAATGCATGCTATTCATTATCATTAACTTCCTATAACTCTCCATTAGTGATGGGGGTTATGGAAGGCTAAATGGTGCAGAAAATAGAGATGATTTTCATGCATCTTGTGTAAGACACAAGTAAAAGAAAGGTTCTTCTCTCTCTCTCTCTCACACACACACTTTTTCTCTCTAACTCACACAAATGTTCTTATCTTTGCTAGCATAAAGAAAGAATTCTAGTAATCTCCTAGTGAAGTTTCATCCTTCTATCTTCGTTTGGACTTTTATTAGAGACGGTCTATGTTGATCGTTGTGGTTTACGAGAACCCATCGCGGAGAAGACTAAAGAACGAAGGAGATCGTCAGAAAGGTATGTAAACATCTTACATTTCATGTTTTATGCATGAGTAATCTTTTTTTTAGGTTCCGTTTTATTTTCTGCTACATATATTTGATATATATTATGTATGAGATACATGATCAGAACCTTACAATGGTATTAGAGATATCCTGTAATGTTTTGCTAGAAATTAAATATAGAAAATGGTTTTCATGATTTTCTTTCACCAATATGTTCATTAGATGTACGTGAATGATTCAGTGTGATTGACAATAATTTTAATTTGATTAAAATATTTCATTTCGAATTTACAAGAACATGCATGAAATTTGTCTTTCTACTGTGCATGTAATGTCTATTGGCTAAACTGATGAGGTTACACATGATTTTCATGGAATTTGTTTCTAGAAAAATTATGTGAACATATTTGGGATGTGTTTATGCCTCTGTAATTTTTTAGAATTGTTAAAAATGTTTTAATAATTTTATCAAACAAATTTCCAGATCTGGACAATTTTCTAGAAATTGTAGGATCTGTTTTGTTTGATGTTTTTGTATGTTTATATTTCAGTTCCAGAACCTTAAAAATATTTTTATGTGATAAAAATATCTTAATTTGATGTTTGATGCATTCCTAAATGATTTTGCTAGAAATTTGATTTTAGAAAAATTTTAGAAGTCATATTTTTCGTTTTTAGTGTCTTGTCGGTGTTTCGGTGATCATAATAATTTTTGGGTGATTCCTAAATTGTTTTGATCATCATGAAATGACCTAGAGATGCTTGGAATGATGATTTGATGTTCTGAAAATTTTGGGAAATTATAAAAATTAATTTTAGTAGAGTAATAGATTTTCTAGTAAGATTAGAAAAATTGACATGTGTGACAATGGACATCAAATAATTATTTTAAGGTAAATTAATTATGAATTAATTTTTGGAATTAGGAATTCATGTTAATTAGATTAATATTAATTCCAAATGAAATAACATACAATAGTAATTTTAGCCAAGTTAGTAAAAAGAAGATGGTAAATCTAAATGTTGGTTTGGGCTTAGATCCAAGTGTTGGATTAGGCATTTCATGTTAGGATCCATAAGATGTCATAACCAAAATGATGTGTTTAAATATATGCAATAGAGAATGCATGGTTAGAAGAATGAGTGGGCGTGCATGATGGATGGTTATGGGCTTAGACTCAATTTGATTGGGTAGTCCATATCATGTCATGTAGTTATAGTAACTCTCTCTCTCTCTCTCTCTATATATATATATATATATATAAGACCATCTAAGTTAGATGAGACCTTAGTCAAACCCCTCACTTAGAATATTAAACTAATGCCTTCCTTTAATATAGTGCGAACCAGAGTCCTTTTAAAGCTAAGGTTGTTGGGCAAACCTAAGCCCTTTTTACACGGATATGTTCGAACCATGGAAATAGGAATTTCAGATTAATGGGTCGGTTTTAACTAGAATCGTTCGTTTGTTGGGCAAACCCAAGATCAATGTCGACAGAGATGAAGTTGGGTAGTGTACATTAGATATACACGTATCAAGAGTTGATGGCTCAATGAGTGTGCACACATCAACAGTTGATAGTACTAGATTTGATAATTGCATTGGAGATGCAATTGGTATGTTTGATACCTATCGGTTAAACTAAGGTGGCTTGTTAGGCAAACCCAAGGTCATTCTTAGGGATATTGGATATCGACCCACTAGGGGAATTTCTCTACGAGTTCTCTCGGATTTATATTGAGGGTTATGAATTTGTACAAATAGTGGGAGCCATAATGCGTGTTATTGAAGTCCTTATAGGCATGCATTTAAGTACATTATAATTTTTCTCTCTTTAACAAAAGGTTGCTATTGCCCGAGTCAACATCATGAGTACTAGTGTAAATCTAAGATCGTTGATGGAAGCTAAAAAGTTGACTAGACCAAACTTTCTTGACTGGCTCAGGAACTTAAGAATAGTTCTCAAGTCTGAGAAGCTTGGTTATGTCTTGGAAGAACTAGTTCCCGATTCCCCTGCTGCTGATGCCTCTGATGATGATCGGAGGGCATATAGGAAGCTTCCCAATGATAGTGAGATGACTAGTTGTATTATGCTAGCCATTACATCACCGGAGCTATAAAAGTAGCACAAGGCTATGGATGCTTATACCATTGTCTATCATCTTAGGGAGCTTTTGATGAGCGAGCAAGTTCGAAAGGTTCGAGACTTTGCGATTGCTTTTCCACTCCAAGATGGTTAAGGGGACATCTCCAGTGCAATACTACACACTAAAGATGAATGGCTACATAAAGCAGCTGGCCTCCTTAGGTTTTGTTTTGGATCATGAATTAAGTATTGACTTATTTCTGACGGGTTAAACCCATAGTTACTTACAATTTGTTCTTAACTATTGGATGAACAATATATCCAGCTTAATTCCTTAACTGGTTAACATGCTCAACGCAATTGAGCCATCTGTCTACAAGGACAAGGCTGTGATGTTGGTGGACTCTTTTAGTTCGAAGAAAAAGAGCCAAAAGAAGAAGAAGTCCACAGGGTCCAAGGAAGGTGTCAAGAAAGCAAAGAAGACTGCCTCGAAGGGAACTTGCTTCCACTGTGGCAAGGATGGCCATTGGAAGAGAAATTGTAAGGCCTATCAGGCATCCTTGAAGTAGAAGAAGGCATCTGATGACATTTAGACCTAATACATACTGATGTATGTGGTTCGATGTCCATACATGCCAAAGGTGGTTTCGTATACTTCATTACCCTTATCGATGATCATTCTTGATATTGGTATGTGTATCTTAAAAGATACTAATCTGAAGCCTTTGAAAGGATCAAAGAATTTAGAAATAAAGCTGAGAAACAACTTGGGAGAAATATTAAATCTCTTCGATCGGATCGAGATGGTGAATACTTAAGCTAAGAGTTTTTGGATTATCTCAGGGATAATGGAATATTGTCCCAGTGGTGAGGTCTATGATGGGTTTAGTGGATTTATCAAAATCCTTTTGGGGGTATACACTTGAAACTTCTGTTTATATATTAAACAGAGTCCCCTCCAAGTTAGTTGATATTGCTCCATATGAGATATAGACTAATAAGAAATCATATCTTTCTTATATGAAAGTTTGGGGTTGTCCTGCTTATGTGAAGCGGATTTAGTCAGATAAGCTTAAAGCTAAATCTGAAGAAAAGGTGTTTTTTTCAAAACAAAAGGTGTTTGTTTCAAAACATATTGTCTTTTTAGAGAAAGAGTTTCTTCTAAGAGAAGACAATGGGAGCAAAATTGAACTTGTAGAAGTTCAAGATGCTCACACAGACGCAGATCAACTGCCTAGACCCGAGACTATTGTTTATGAAGATGAAACAATAGTTCAACCTTCTAACACACAAGAAGTTCATAGGTCAGGTAGGATACGTCATGTTCACGAGAGTTACGAATTTCTCATAAGTGAACATAACGATGTATTGCTCATAGAAGATGATGAACCTACTACCTATGAAGAGGTTCTAAAGAGTTCAGAATCTGACAAATTGCTTCAAGCTATGAAATTCGAAATGGATTCCATGTATGAAAACCAAGTATGGACTTTGGTTGACCCACTTGAAGGGATAAAACCCATAGGGTACAAATGGGTTTTCAAGACGAAAACTAACATGGAGGGTAATGTAGTTACCCATAAAGCTTGGCTTGTAACTAAAGGTTATCGTCAAAGGCAAGGTGTTGACTATGACGAAACGTTTAGCCCAGTAGCTATGCTTAAATCTATTAGGATACTCCTAGCCATTGTCGCTCATTATGATTATGAGATGTGGCAAATGGATGTGAAAATGACTTTCCTTAATGGAAACCTAATCAAGGATATGTATATGAAACAACCTAATGGTTTCATATCCATGAATAGAGAAAAGGTATGCAAGCTTTAGAAATCCATTTATGGATTGAAGCAAGCATCCAAGAGTTGGAATATCCGATATGATGAGATAATCAAAGAGTTTGGTTTCTCACAAAATCTGGATGAGCCATGTGTGTATAAGAAGGTTAGTAGGAGTGCAATCGTATTCCTTGTACTGTATGTAGATGATATATTGCTAATAGGAAACGATGTCTCTACTTTACAACCGGTCAAAATTTGGTTAGTGATTGAGCCAAGTTTACTTTATAAATTGGCCGCATTTTCTTAACTGTTTATGCACTAGTTGACTCCTAATTGATGACTTTTGCGCTTAAATTGGTTCCTATTAACAAGCTCTAGCAATTTGCAATTTGTCAGCACATTGTCATAATTTGATATTAATTTCTCTATAATTTTCATAAGGACAATTGATGCTGCAAGTGTTTTATTTTGTAGGAACAAAGGAGTCAACT
>JAOTBA010023126.1:0-20964 GCA_025629845.1 Erythroxylum squamatum
TAAAAAAAAAGTATACCGAGTTTTACCGACTGATGTAGTACGCCACCCTCGTGGGGCACGGACTCGGATATCACCCATGATATCGGGTTCGGGTCACTCAGGAGTGGGGTGTTACAGATACAAATCAGATCTGATGAATATGTTACCAACATAGGAAATTAAGATTTCAAATAAAACAAAATGTGTGGAGAAACTAGTATGAATGAACAGACATTAGAACAAGTCAATGTGAAATCAGAGGAAATCAAATGAATTGAGAAAATCATTCAAGAGAAGAAGTCAATCGGGGAAAACCGAAAATAACATGAGATAATACTACCTCATTGAGGAATTAGATACTTAAAGAATTACGGGAACAAATCGTGGGCACAAGGAAATTTGGGTTATATTTGTTGGAGTTAACAATACCCCCGATAGCATTATGGTATTAAAGATTAAAGTGATCCAAGCAAAATTGTATCAATTAGTGACTATGATCATAAATGATATTTTGAGTGTATTCGAAATGTTAAGAAGAATATTTTGAAAACTTGAGGAAATTTTACATATCATGAAGGTAGAAACAATTATATGCCAAGTTCCATAAAAGTGAATCTTAGCTTGATCAAATAAAATTTTAGGTCGTATAGTATCTAAAGATGGAATATTGGGAGACCCAAAGAAAGTGGAGGTAATGATGAAGTGAGAAACTATAAGTAATATATAAGAGATCTGAAGTTTTCTAGAATTAGTTAGAAATTGGATATCAACAGAGACTGTTAGGGAGTTTTTACTAATCTTAGCCCTTTGACCAAAAAATAATGTTTGAGAAAAGACGTGCAAATTGTATGAGTGATTAATGTAAAGAGAATTTTGTGGAATTATAACATCAATGTTAATTATATTAGTTGAATATGGAGATTTATTGTATACAATGATGTTTCACACTAGAGATTAGGATGAAATCTAATGCAACATAATAAAGTGATTTCATACCCCATGGAGACAATTGAAGCCTCATGAGTTGATTTTTTGACATATGATTTGCAACTTGCTGCAATAGTAATTGTTTTGAGAGCTTGGAGACATTTTACATACTGTGGAACATTTCAGATATATATGTAAATATACAGATCATTTAAGTTTGAGGTAATTATCAAGTACGAAAGGATTGAATATAAAACCAAGACAATGGATAGAATTATTGAAAGATTAAGGTTGTGCAAATGAGTATTTCTCAGTAAAGCTAGTGTTGTATCTGATGCTTGAAGAGAAAATTCAATAACAGAATAGCACAAATTCAGATATTGAGGTTACCAAACCTAATGCAATAAAGAGAATAGAATGTCGAGTTGAATTTTGGAGCAAAATGAAGTATTATTAGTTGCATTGAAATTTAAAATTTGTTGTATGAAAAGATTAGCAAAGCCCAAATTGAGGATCTAAAATTGTGAACCTTAGTGAGGAATTGAAAACGAATCTGAATTTTGAGTCAGAATAGGAAAAATGTTACTTTGTGATTGAAATGAGAGGGATGTGTATCTGATAAAGATGAGTGAGCAAATATGTTATTAGAGAAAGCGTAAGTAATAACCTAAGCTATACATCCTAATAGGAATGTGCCGAAACTACACTTAGCGGCTAAGAATGTAGAACCAAGTAACTGAATGTTTAAATTGCCAACAGTTTTAAATGTTGAGAATATGTTTAGAGTCGATATTTTGGAGTTCATAGGAACATGAGATCAATGTATAGTTATAATTGACTACAGGCATAACAAATGTTATCATAGTGATATCATTAGAATATTATATGAGGCATTATACGAAAAAAGGGGTTGTTCGCCCTTACATTGAAATGAAGAGGCCCCTAAAAAAACGTTAAAGGCTAGAATAAATCTGAGATGCTGTTAGTGAGTGAAATGAATTTGTAATAAAAATAAAGAGGCCTAGGAAAGACGGATGAATCTTGGTGGATCAACATAGAAGTTATGAAATATAGTGAGACAGACCTAAGAGTTAAGTGTATTAACAATGAAGAGAAGTGAAAAATGAAATGTTTTCGAGGGTATCACCTTGGCAAGATGTGCTCAGATTAGGAAAAAGAATAAACTAAGCTCGAATTACATTAGTCCACATGAAGTTATTGGGAGCATAGGACCATTAACTTAAAAGTTGTATTATCAATACAGATGTCTCAGATTCATAATGTGTGATATGTGAGTATGCTAAGAAGTATTAGCATAACCTGATATTGGTGTTATCGACTCAGGAAGTGAAAAATATTGAGGAAACAATAAAGATACTATGGTATCTGAATATGTAATTGAAGGATTGATTGATTCCATTAACTATAGTTAATCAAAAGAAATTACTTGAGTGATGAAGTTATATGGGAAACGGAGGAACATATGAGGAAACAATACCCTTACCTTTATGATCAATTTGATAAGAATGTCGAGGACGAAATTTATTAAGGAGGGGAGAAATGTAACATCCCGTTCCCATATTAAGAGTTAGAACCCAAAAATACGATACATGTGAGATTAATGAGAGATTAATAAAATGCATTTTTCATACTCATACATAATGTTAGCATACGCACACGTGAATAAGAATTTTTTTTGCACATGAAAATAATTGTGCATGCATTCATTAATAATTCGGGATATAATTGAATTTCGATGTGATATTATTGAGAATTGTGATTTTGTTGTATTGAAAATTTGATTAGTGAGTGTATTTGTTAATTTTTAATTTTGGTGAATTTTAGGAATAATATTCGAAAACGTTAGATATTATTATACTAGGAAAAATGCCACTTGGCAAGTAAATTCATGGATGGAAATAGAAATAAGTAAACAAATGATATTGGAGAATTTTGAAAATTTGGAGATGACTTTAGAATTTGTGAGAAGATGTTATTGGGAAAATTCTGGTGATAATTGGAATGAAAAGATGGGAGTTATGGAACTAGTTCAATAAGAACTAGTTAGTTGGAAACTAGCTAAGACCTTATGAATTGGACAAGTGTCCATGTCTAAAGTTAAGTTTTCTTAACTTTGAAAGACAAATTACTGTTCTTGTCTTCATCTCCCTTGTAGCTTTCTTCTTCAAAGTTTCTCCATTTACATAGAGTTTTCCATCAAATCTTCACTAAAGCAAATATTTGTTTTCATCTATCCGTTTACTACTCCCAACTTCGTTTTTCTTTCATTTTCCTCAAGAAAAACCGAAACTTGCCAACCTCTACAATAATGTGCATAAGTTGCATGAGGTTTAGGGATTCTTGAGATTTTGCAAATTTTGGAGCTATATCAAGTAAGTATTGTGTCAATCCTTTAAGGTTGTTGTTTTATGAAACAAAAATGGTGATTTGTTGTCATGGCATGAGTAAGAGAAAAATGAACATTTCTCATGTTCACTGTGAATATAATATGAAAATGTGGATTTGTTGATTTTTCGGATTTGATAATTATTATGTTATAAGTTAGCATAGAAATGATTTTCGAAGTTGAAAGATCATAGAAAACGTGTATAACTAGGTGCAGAAACTTTTTGAAGAAAACATAAGTGAGGACTCTGTTTTCACTGTGTATATATATAAATATGCATATACGTGAGTTTTGAGCATTTTTAGAGATGAACAAAAGAATGAATTTAGAGTTAAAGAATAGGTATATGGTGATGTCGGGGAATGAGAATGAATGATTTAAAATGAAAGTTTGAGGAAAATTTGAAGAGAATGTAAAAAAATGAAAATGTAGGAAAATGACAGTGGAGAAAGTGCAAAAAAATGGTGAAATGCGTGAATGACTTTTTCTTCTGTTTTTGATGATTTTGTTTACGCATGGATTTTGCATTTTTTTGTGAAAGATTGGAGTTGAATGGAAGTTAAAGAGGAAAATGCAAAATGGACATGAAATGAAAAAAAATTACAGTAGTGGAAGATGGATGAAATGTAGAGATGGAGAAAATGAATGGATTTTTTTGGTTTTGATAATTAGTGTGTATCCTTGTCTTTGATCTATTTTTGAATGTGTTGGTTTGCATGGAAGTCAAAAATGTGATTGAGATGAGTTAGAGAAGTTGGTTTAAAAAGAAAAGAAAGAAGAAGAAGAAGAAATTACAGAGTTTTAGAAGGAGAAGAAGAATCGTGATCGTGCTTTTGCACGATCACATTTTTAAAAGAGAAGGTGGGAAAGCACGATGATGCTTCTGTATGATCGCGACTTTTGAAAGTCGAGTGATGAGCATGATCGCGACTTCTTTAGCTGGAAAAAAAATTTGAAACCTCTTTTGATCTTTTGGCCATAACTTGTTCACCCAACCTCTAAATGGCATGGGACTTGAACCATTAGATTTGAAACACGTTGTTCTACACCTTCACCAAACATTATAGCCATCTGAAATCACTTGTGAGTGATTGAGTGATAAATGTGGGATGAAAATGATGAGAAGTTTTGGAAAATTGATGAATCGAGTATTTTCATTAAACATGTTTCAGTACTCTGACAATATCTTGTTCTGTAGTAATCAGAATGGAATGATTTTTGAATTGGAGTAAATTAGAGACATAGGGATAGAAATTGTCTGAAGAGATTGAATTTCAATTCTGTCTCTAGAATTACAGATTTTGAATTAAAGTTGATTACAGAATGCTGTTTTAGTTTATGAATAGTCCAAATTGTTTGGGATATAACTTTCAGATTTCTGAACCAAATTGAATGATTTTAATGTCATTAGAAACGTAAGAGATAGAAGAACAATTTTCAAGAAAAATTATTGCCAAATGACTTCATTTTCATTTTTTGATTTAGTGTTCACAGTAGACCCAAAATACCTGGGATTGTCTTTGAGCATGCATCGTACATAGTCCATATACACATTTGTGCATAAATAAATGCTTATAATTGTGCAAAGTTATGTGTGCAATGTGCGTATTGCATAATTTTGATGTGTAGGATAAATGTTCGCATTCATATGCTTCCAGATCATAGAAGCTAATGCTAATATGGAGCGTACTGTGAGTGACCTAGATGGTCTCATTCATTGTTTGTTATGTTTTAAATTCCTGCTTTGAATTGCTAATGATATAATTATTATGCAATGTGAATATGATTGATGTGAGATTGATTGTTTGATTTTGGACATTGAAGGTCCGAAGTTCTTGATGCATAAGAAATAAGTGTATTCTCAACTTAATTGTTGAATGCCGGACCAAGGTCCAATGATGAATGTGAAAGTAATAGTGAATCCGAAATCATGTGACTGATTCAAAGTATGTGAATATGATGCATTCCATTACATGAATGCTTGAAACATAAAGGCAGCTGTGACTGGAGTAGCCACTGAAAAAGAGCTTAGAGCTCAGAATGTGAAAAAGAGCTTAAAGCTTAGATTGTGAAAAAGAGCTTAAAGCTTAGAAAGTGTATAAGAGCCTTTGGCTCATTATGTAAAATGAGTCCAATATCCCCAACAGATACGAGATAGTTATCAATGATGTAACACCAGACTTTCTGAGCCCTTTTGAGTTGTTATGTATTTGGAGATACTACTATATATTGATATATACATGGTTGTAGATAAGTTCATAGATGTATTTGAATCCTTTTGGTACGTATGCCAGTGATATATAATGATATATGCCCTTACATGAACTTAGAGTTCATCGGCATGCGAAATCTTGGAGATTTCCGACATTTAAGCTTTTAAATGTGTAAAACCGAGTCCATTGGATGGATATGACCATGGTGGTTAAATTAAATGTGTTATAATGCCTTAAAGGTGATTAGACATAAGCGAATGAAATGGACCTAAGCTAGCCTGTATGTTGTGAAATGCAAGCTAATTAGTAAGTAAGGGGGTTTTGATTTTTGGAAGTCTAAACAAAATTAAATGAATTGTAAGTAAAGTCCGCAAATTTTTGGGAAAAGAAATTGGAAAGATAAAGATAATGATCAAATGTGATAGAATCCTCTTGAAAATGAACTTTGGCTATCATAGGTCGAAATAAATTTTAGTGGGAGTGAAAATCACTAAGTTTCAAATGGTAAACCTTAAAGAACGCTTTAAGTCCAAGGTCTTAATCAATGAACTCTATTCCTTAAGACCTTGTTAAATGCCCCTTAGTGTGTGTAGTGGGTAAATCAATGTAACAAGTTACTTGGAATCTCAAAGCAAATCAATATCAAACACAACAATGCAAGATAAAAGAGATTTAACAAGATCACAAATAAACATATATGAGATTTCATATATTTAATGCTCAAAGCTCTACATCAACAAATCCCAACAACACAATGAATATCCAATACTTGATAAACTTTAATCCAAGAGATTGGGCAAAAGAGATTTTACTCAAAGAATGGTGTTTACTCTCACTCACTTGTTTTTGGGATAATTTCGCTATATAATCTGCTTATTCCATTCTCTACGATAAGCTTGTGATAGTTCTACCTTTCCACCACAAGAACCATAATTTCGAAAATTAAGTGGACTTTTCAAGGTTGTAATGTACGAAAGACTAAATGAAATGGATGGAATAAAAGAAAGAAAAATGAGTACATGCATCAAAATTATTTTGCTCATGAAATAAACGTCAACTATGCGTAAGAAAATATTTACACAAACAACAAACGTAATCTACTTAACATTTCTCTTTTTGAGAAAACTTTTTTTTAAGCTCTCCGAATTTTTCTTTTCTTCGTTTTTTTTAAGGAAGCCCTTTTAATCATTTTTTTACTTTCTTTTGACATTCCTCAATAAACAATTTCTTGTGAAAAAGCTTCCGTTTTTTTCATTTAAAAAGATAAACTTAAAGTAAGAATGGAAAATAAAATATTTACAACAATACTAAGTCATGTGCATGCACTCAAAAAATGGCTCAAGGGCTAGCAATGGTGAACTGTATAGGGTTTTGTGTTTGGGGAAGCAACTTGGTTTTGAAAGAATGTCTCTATCATATTAACAAAATTCTAGTTCATCAAGTTTTGATCAAGAATTAAAACAAGTTCTAAAGAGATATGAAATTAAGCAGATACACACAAAATTGAAAGAATTCAGCCCCAAATATCCTTCCAACAAAGGTAGTATCTCAATTAAGCAATCTCAAGGTTTAAAGACACATAATGCTACTTCCTTAGTGTCCCCTCACTTGCTTCTTGTGAAATCATAAAAAATGAAATTAACCGAAATCAACTATCATTTAAAAAACATAGATGGCATTTTCAAAAACACAGGAACCACTTTGAAACTTATAAAATCTTTGAGATACAAGAGTGAAAAGAATCTAATTAGGGAGAATTATTGAAATGAGGAAGTTTTAAAATGGTTTCTGTAAGGAGGCAGGCGTTGATGGGCGGAACATTAATTCCACAATGTCATCGCGGTGAAGAAAGAGTTCGCCGCAGCGAAAAATGACAGAAACATTTAAAACAAGCGATTGGCCTCAATTACCAAGTTTAAAATTTGCATATTACGCATAATTGACTTGCACAAGTGGTTAAATGGTCGAAAATGATGTACAAAAAAAATGGAAATTAAAACAACCTCCCCCACACTAAAACATCAGATCGTCCTCAATGTGAAATAATCAAAACACAATCGCAAAAAATGTGTCTCTCTATCACTAACCACAGACTTAGGAATCCCAAATCGACAAAAAATGTTTGACTTAATAAATTTAGACACTGCTTGCGCATTGTCTTTTCTAGTGGGAATAGGCTCTATCCATTTGGAAACATAGTCGACAGCTAAAAAGATATACACAAAGCCAAAATATAGGGGAAAGGGATCCATAGAATCAATTCCCCATACGTCAAAGATTTTGCAAAATAATAAAGGTTGTTGTGGCATTTCATGTCGTTTTCCTAACCCTCTAAAACGTTGACATTTGTCACATGACTGGTAAAAGATAAATGAATCCTTAAAAAGGGTAGGCCAATAAAAACCAGAATCTAGAATTTTACTAGATGTTCTCTTTTCACTAAAATGCCCACCACAAACCATTGAATGACAAGCTAAAATTATAGCATCGAATTCTTCATTAGGCACGCATTTTTGGATTACTTGGTCACTGCACAGCCTCCATAGATGAGAAGCATCCCAAATGTAATGCTGAGCTTTGTTCTTTAGCTTTTGGGCCTGCGACTTAGACATGAAAGGAGGAGTTAGTTCAGTCATGAGATAATTGACTATATGTGCATACCAAGGTTCTTTAAAAGCTAAAGCACATAAAACTGAATCAGGAAAAGAGTCGCAAGTCAGTTAAGAAGAGTCCACTCCCTGTGTATCGTTAGGTAGACCACTCAAATGGTCAGCTACATGGTTTGCTGCTCCAGCTCGATCCTTGACCTCAATATCGAATTCTTGGACTCTTAGCTTTATCAACTTCAACCCCTTTGCTAGAAATCAAATGACTTAGCACGATACCTTCATTAACCACGAAATGGCATTTTTCAAAGTTCAATATCAAATTCTTTTCAATGCACTTCTTTAAAACTTTTGCAAGACTAGATAGGCAAGAATCGAAAGAATCACCATAAACTGTGAAATCACCCATGAAAACTTCCATGCATTCCTTTAAAAACTCATAGAACATAGTCATCACACAACGCTGGAAAGTTCTTGGGCCATTACACAAACCAAAAGGCATCCTTCTATTTGCGAAGGTACCGAAAGGACATGTAAAGGTGGTTTTATCTTGGTCCTTTGGTGCAATAGGTACTTGAAAATACCCAGAGTGCCTACAAGTCTTTCAAGCATCTGGTCAATGAAGGGTAGAGGGAAATGATATTTTCGAGTGGCGTCGTTTAATCGTTTATAATCTATACACACACGCCACGAATTATGCACTCTAGTTTGAATACGCTCATCCCTATCATTTTTTATCACAGTTATCCCACTCTTTTTCGGCACTACATGTATTAGACTAACCCCCTCACTATCAGAAATGGGATATATGATCCCAACACTCAACAATTTTGTGATTTCTTTTTTAACCACGTCTAAGATAAGTGGGTTCATTCTCCTTTGGGGCTGCCTCATAGACTTTGAGCCCTTTCTCAACAAAATCCTATGTGTGCAAATGGCTGGGCAAATTCAAGGTATATCCGCCATTGTCCACCCTATTGCCCTCTTATGTTCTTTCAAAATAGCAAGGAGTCCCTCTTCCTCATTGTGAGACAGGGTACTGGAAATTATAACAAGTAAACACTCATTAGACTCAAGGAAGGCGTACTTTAAAGTAGGGGGTAGGTGTGTCAACTCAATCACAGGAGGTTACACAACAGAAGGAGTGAATTTATGAAGTTCAAGAGAGAAAAGATCACTCCCCTTTTCTTCAGACATTGGACCCATCTCGTGGTGATCTATTGCGGCAACGGCCTGGGCCAACTCATTCTGCTTCCCTGCGATCAGACACTGTTGTTGAGGTACAATTCTTTCAGCTATTTCCTTATCGATGTCAGTCTTCGTGATACCGGAATCACCTGAAAAATCAACAAAAATCCTTTCCCAACGAGGATTATCACTAAGAAGAGAAGATGTCAAAATCTTACGTGAGTTAGAAAAATTAAGTGAATGCAACTCAGAATCAAAGGAATCCTCTTTGAATTCAAGATTGGAGCAAGTATCATCAACAACAACATTGAGCATATTAACTTTTAAAAGTGAATAATCCTTATGGGGGTGTTTCATAGCTTCATGCATGTTAAAACTCACTTGTTGATCTCCTACCTCCATGGTGATTGTACCTTTTTTCATGCTAATCATAGTACTAGCAGTCTTTAAGAAGAGCTACTGAGAATCAATGTAGTGTCTTGCACAACTTCAGATGACATGTGAAGTACATAGAAATCAGCTAGGACGACGGAAACCTTTACCTGGATCAAGATGTCCTCTATGATGCCCACTAGATGCTTAAGAGACCGATCAGCCAATTGCAACACTACAGATGTAGGCTTAAGACTCTTAACTCCTAATGACGTATAGACAGACTTAGGCATCACATTAATAGCCGTCCCCAGGTCTAGTAAGGCTCCTCCTATGGTAGCTTTGCCTATTATGCACAGAATGGTGAAAGATCCAGGGTCTTAGCATTTAATTGGTATTTGGGGTTTGAAGAGTGCTGACACATTTGAGCTTACTTATACTCTCTCATTAGGCCTAAACTTTCTTTTGTTTGTACACAAGTTCTTAAGATATTTAGCATAGGCCGGCACCATTTTCATTAAATCAAGTAAAGGGATGTTGACTTCTACTTTCCCAAACAAGTCAATGACATCTTTTTCATGTTTACAATCAGACATCCTTTTGCTAAGCAAATATGAATTTGAAAAATGAAGGTGTAGCACCCTACTCCTGCAAGGCATGTACCCGACATCTATAAGAGATATCCGAATCTGAGCCCCACAAGAGTGGCATGCTAAAACACTCAGTTAGTTAAAAATCAGTACCAATTTTTTTAAACCACAAACATATACGTGCCGAAATCGATAACCGAATCGGGCCCACTTTCATTCATAAACATTTTCAATCATAGCAATACAATCAATAGAATTTTCAATAGCCATTGAGGCTCTTTCACAAAAACAAAACACTTTAGTCAAAATGTCTTTACATTACAACATAAATCATTTGTACAATAATTTCAGAATATACAAATTTACAAAAAAATAGGAAAACATAAATGCAGACGCGAACTGATCTTGACCTCTATCCCTTACTTGTATACTGTAGGGATAATCCTGTTTGCCTAACAGGCTATTCATTTGATCCTAAAAAATATTTGCAAAATTTGGGTGAGTTTTGCGAACTCAATGAGAGACCATCATCGATGGTTCACTTAATTCATGCATCACAACAAGTAAGAGCAATTCAATTTGGCATTTCAAGCAATCCACAAACTTGACAAAATGCATATGAAATGCTCATGAGACACTTTTCTAATTATTTCATTGTTGTGAACGAGTGCTTAAACTGTCCCATATCTATTTTGGATATCGGGCTCATTAACAACTATCCCTTTTCTGAAGAGGCTACAGGGCTCATTTTACATAGTGGGCCTTGAGCCCTTAATCACTGTCTGAGCTTGAGGCTCTTTCCACTCGTTGAGCTTTAAGCTCTGATCGGTGGCTACTCAGGTCACAACTACCATTATATTTCATGCATTCATGAAATGGAATCCATCATTCACACTCAATCAGTTTCACATATCATCGGACCTTAGTCTGACATCCAACACAATCAATCACATTCATATAAGCATTCAGTAGTCAATCAGCACAAAATTCAAACAAAACAAACAATGAAATGAGACCATCTAGGGCTACTCACAGTACGCTTTAAAATAACATTTGCTTCCAAATTCTTGATACGCCTGTATGCGAACGTTTATCCTGCACATCCCATTTATGCAATACACAATTCACACACGTTGCAAAACTCATTTGTGCACAAATAGTTATATAGACTATGTACAATGCATGCTCAATGACAATCTCAGGTACTTCATCAAACTTCATATCTTATGCTCATTTTCATTTCATAATTCAATCACTCAAGCATGTGAGTATCGTTATCCCCAAACATACTCATACCTTTGGTACTTTGATGTCAACAATTCATTCACTAATTTATCACTAGCAACTTTCCATTTTAATCCCACTGAAAACATGACCTCATCTCTCTCTCTTTATGATTTCCTAAACTTTAATCCTATGTTTGTTCATCCTCAATTTTCCAAAAATATTCACGTATATACAAGGTTTTAAAACCCGGACCGGACGTCAAACCGGAGGCCTTACGGGTCACCAGTTCGACCACCGGTCGAATCGGTGTGACGTCATAATTACGCAATAATTATATTTAATATTAGTAATATTAAAAATAGAAAAATATATCAAATAATATAAATTTCTATACTTCTGTTAGATTTCTGGAGAAAAGGTGGGTTCTACTTTTGAAAGAATAAAAAAACGCATCAGCATTTTAGAAAGAAAAAAGCAAAATAAAAAAATAAAAAATTTATTGAAGCAGTGGCCAACCGGTTCGACCAGTCCTGGTTTAACCGGTCAATTGACCTGTTCTCACCGGTTCGCACTGGTTCAATTGGGGACTGGTTTTTAGGGGTCACTTGGATCGGATAGCCTACCGATCACTGGTCGAACCGTTAGAACCGGCCGGTCTGGTCCAGGTTTCAAAACTAAGCGTATATATATATACACATAATTAAAAAGGAAAATAGAGTATATATGTCCTTCTCACTTTCAAAATTTCTGTACTCTTCTCCTGCATGTATTTAATGATTTTTCTACTCAAAATCATCTCTACACCATCATATCACATAAAAATTCCCAAATACGTAAAAACAACACATCTGATTTTTTATCTAGTTTGTACTATATTAAAAAAAATGACCACTTTTTCCATGACTATTTTATGACAGATAAACCATCCATTTTATCTCATATTCAGACTTCTCATAAGGATTAACACGATACTTATTTGTTAAAACTCCAAAATCTTAAACCATCACAAAGCCCTAACTCTCATGTAACTCACGTACTTCATTATACAGAGGATTTGGGTCAGGTTTTCTTGAGGCAAAAGAAACAGATGACAAAGTGGTAACAGTAGAAGATAAGAGTAAGCTTAGTTTATCTTTGGTGGAGTTTTTGATGAAAAACTCTGTGTTGAAGAAACACTAGAGAAAGAAACTTCGAGAGAAAGAAATGAATGCAAGTATAATAACTTGTCTTTCAAGGTTATTAAAACTCAACTTTAAAACTAGGACATCTGTCCAATTCTTAGCCACTTATCCACTTCCTTTTATTAAAACTCACTTAAATAAGATTTGTACTTAAGTTTAAAACTCAATAATACCACTACAATCACAAGTTATAACCTATTAAATCACTTCCAGATTTTTCCATAAAACATCATTTTGGGTTAACTTTGCATGTTCTTTCTGACCCAGATGCTAAAGTTATTCCGCAACACTTTCTTCTAGAAACATGTTCCCCTATGTCTTATGTTCCCATTGACACCAAAATCATTCAATTTGAAATTATTCAGATACATATATAATTAAAATACCGAAGTATGTTCTGTGAAACAACACTAGTTCACTGTTCCAACCGATCCCCTCACTTTCGTTCAATCAATCTTTTTCAAATCAATTTACAATGTTGCCAATCTTTGTAAAGATATAGAACAATGTCTTATGAATCCAATGGTTCAAGAATCACTTCATTTGGAAGTCGGATCAAAAAGTTTTGTCTGAAAGAATCAAACAAGGTTTTGTCCTCAATTCATATTGCACCCATCGTGGGACAATTGGCATAATTTTCACTAGAGATGTCAGATCAAGGTCATTCTTAGACGGCTTGAAAGGATACTTCGAGATCTATAACTTTCATGAAGATCTTGGTGACACATTCTATCATCTAGAGAATCAAATTTGGACCAGACGATACAAAATGAACAGTGACCACATGAAGAAGGTTATGAACAGTTCACAGAATTTGTTTTCCAATTGGCATAATCTCTCTAGGGATATCAGATTGAGATCATTTTTCAAGGGTTCGAAAGAGAACTTCAATATCTACATCTTTCACGAAGACATTGAATACAAATTATATTGCTTTTAGGGCTAAAAAATGGACCAGGCGATAGCATCAGATTAATAGTGTACAGAAGAAAAAGTTTCGGTCACATAAGCAAAAAGCAGACGAAGTAGAAAGCAAACGAAGCAAAAAACAGATGAAGCAGAAAGCAGACGAAGCAAAAAGCAAACAAAGCAGAGTCCACTTAAGACGAAGCAAAGTCAACTTAAGACGATACAACTCTTAAGACAAAGCAGAGTCAACTTAAGACGAAGCAAAGTCAACTTAAGATAATGTAACTCTTAAGACGAAGCAGAGTCAACTTAAGATGAAGCAAAGTCAACTTAAGACGATGCAACTCTTAAGACAAAGCAGAGTCAACTTACGACGATATGACGTCAACACAGACGATGCGTCTCTACAGACGATACATCTTTATAGACGATACATCTTCACAGACAATATGATGTCATCACAGACGATATGATGTCATCACAAACGTTACATATTTACGGATGATACATCTTCACAAATAATATGACGTCATCACAGATGATACGTCTTTACAGACGATACATCTATGCTCCTGAGCATCTCCCCTTATAAGGACCATAACTTTCTACTCCACCAGTGCCGGCCCTGGGCAGGGGCAGGCAGGGCACCTGCCCAGGGCCCACTATAAAAAAGGGCCCCATCCCTCATGTTTTGTTACCTGACTCCGACCTCTCTAAGTCCTCAGTTGCAATATCACTATATCAGTCCTTTGATCTTCAAAGGCTCAAGATTAGCGGCACGTAAGCCAACATGGTTACCTCCTGCCCTATTAACGAGAAAGCACTTACAGTAAGTCTGTAATCACCGTATTTTCTAAGCCACTCCTCGTTGGATGTTTTCAACCAGTGTAAAGCCTCAAGGCTCAAACGTGCCGTCGTAGGCCTTAGATAGTAATAAATGTATTTAATGGAGAGGTAGTAATAAATGATTAGAAAGTTGGTGGAGTTGATGTTTTCAAGAGTTAACATTAGTGGAAGGCTGGAAGCTGTTGGTGGAAGCTATGGAAGTTACAAGATTGATAAGTTAACGTTGTGGTTATCATGTTATATTTATAAATAGTTTTGAAGTATTAGGTGTATTTTTATCTTTTAATTTTTTTATTTTTATTAATATATGTATTTAAGATACTTCAACTCAAAAATTAACAGCAAAAAATTTTACGATCCTGTCTTTTGAGTTCTGAGTATAATTTAAAGGTAAAACTTTTTTATTTTTAATGTATTTTTAGCTTATTAAATATTTGAATATGTTATAATTAACTTGTAATTTGTCATTAACGTGGACATTGTATTAACTTATTTTCTAAGTATGTTAATTTCTTGTATTTTTAGAAATTAGTGTGTCTCTATCATTAAAATTTGCTCTTTGTTTTTTTTTAATATTAGATATTAAATTTTTCTATTTGTTTTTTTCCTCTATCACAGATATAATACCATTTATATATCTTTATGATATATTGTGAAGTTATTGGAGTTTGGTTGTGCCTGCATACTTCTTCCAGTTCATACAGGCACTTTTGTTCTTTTTCTAGTCCAATCACGTTATAATTGGTTTATATTATGTTGCCTAAAAGCATTTGTTTGGAAGTGAAAAAAGGAAGAAAAAAAAGAAAACAAATAGCACAGTTGATAGAATCCCAGAAAGGAGCAATTAATAAATTTACTAAAAGGGTGGGCTCCCCTAGTGAGAGTCCCGAGGAATTAGGTGAAGGTAGTTTTGAACAACATAAAAAAAACTTAAGTGATGAGATTCATCTTCTTGAGGATATTAGAAATATGAGTGAGCATGATCATGTACCAAATACATCCACTTTAGAAAATTTAAAGGCAGATGAGCAAGTAAGCCCTATATTGGACATTTATGATCCCAGAAATTGGGATAATCTTGATAATAAAGCAAGGGATATTTTAGTTGAAAAAAGTCCTGTAAGAGAAGTGAATCTTATGTTTCCTTTAGATAATACCTCTCTTCATTTTTTATATTCTTATTATTATAGAAATTTGAGTAGTGAACAGATTAACGATAGAAAATAGTTGGTTTATTCTAAACACGTAGATAAAGTATATCATTTTTGTTGTAAGTTGTTCAAATCTACTAACAAATAAAGTGGATTAGCAAATGACGGATTTAGAGATTGGAAACATCTTAGTGAGAGACTCAAATAACATGAGAATTGCATTGAGCATATGATATCAAACAGTTGATAAAGATTTGCAACAAGAAATTGCAAAGGAGAAAGAATGTTAGAGACAAGTTTTGATAAGAATAGTTTCTGTTGTGAAATATATTGCTAAATATAATTTAGCTTTTAGAAACTTTACCAAAATGGTAATGGTAATTTTTTAGGATTGATTGAGATGATTGTTGGATTTGATGTGATAATGTAACATCATGTTAGACGTATTCAAAATCATGAAATTCATCATCATTATCTTGGTCACAAAATTCAAAATGAGTTGATTTCTCTGTTGGCCCATAGCATTAGAAGTTCTATCATAGGGATCATTAAAGAGCCGAAATACTTTTCTATTATTCTTGATTGTACCCCAGAATTGAGTCATTAAGAACAAATGAGTTTGTTAGTATGATGTGTGAATATGTCAAATAGAAAAATAAAAATAGAGGAGTACTTTTTAGAGTTCTTAACGGTAGATGACACATCTGGATTGGGACTTTTCAATGAATTATTGAATTAACAGAGGATTATAAATGGATCAATTTTTTTATTTTTACTAGAGATTGGGAGTTTATAATGTAAAGGGTCAAGGTTATGAAAATGGTTTTAATATGAAGGGAAAATACCAAGGGGTTCAAAAGCGATTACTTGAAATAAATCCAAGAGCATTATATATGCCATGTGCTTATCATAATCTTAATCTTACTCTTTATGATATGACACATTCTTGTGTAGTTGTTTCATTTTTTGGAGCTGTGCAACAAACATATGCATTATTTTCAAGTTCTCCTAAAAGGTGGAAGGTTTTGCTTGATAATGTTTTAGGCTTAACTATGAAATTATTATCCAACACACTACAAAAAAAGTATAGATTCTGCAATGTTTGACTGGGGAAACGTCGCATAAAACAACGTCAGGAAAGGTGAGAGTTTTTGGCGACGTTGTGTTCAGACGATGCGAAATTGGAGAAGTAATTGAGACGTTTTATTATTAAAACGTGGCCAAATAAATATCACGACGTTGTTATAAAGTAAACGTCATGGAAGTGTTGGAAAAGAAATTAAAACTCAGTCGTTTAACGTTTGGGTTTCAAAGTCTTCTTCAATCTCATGCGCCCCCCATATACTCCTACTCTCTGCACTCTCTCGTCTACAGACCACCTAAAAAATCATTTTCTTAACGTCGTCACCCCACCCGTCGTCAACAGCTTCAATTCTCTTTGCCTTTTCCTTCAACGTTTGGGTATATATCTAGCTCTTTCCCTTTTCCTTCAACGGCGCGCTTCAATTCTCCCTCTCCAAATCAGGCGTCCTCTGTGCTTACGGCCGAATTCCTAAGGTACACCCCAATGCCCATGCATTCTCTTATTCGTATATAATTTGCAAAATTTTGAACCTCTCTCTGGTGGGTCTACGTTATTCGAAGCACATTTACAAAATAAACTTGTCTTCCAAGGATTTGCTAGGCCAAATCTGAAAAGTAATAAACTTGTCTTCCATATATATAGTTTATCCATTGTTATGCCTTATCTGTTCCATAGATGGAACACCGAGTTGAGCATTAATATTTTTTATTTGCTATTTTAATTTTCAAATTTAGTATAAATCTTGTCTTAATTCGTTGATCAAACCAAATTTAAATTATTTCATGTGTAGGCTTGAATTGGTTGAACATTGAACATTGAACATTGACAGAGGAGAGTCATAGGGTAAGCACTTGGTATTTTTACTATTATGTTTAAAATTATATGTAACGGATCTCCTATTTTGAGTTAATCATGCTCACATTTGTCACTGAATTTATACCTATATTAAAAGGAAAACAAGCTTCTTTGTATAGAGGTACAAACATGGGTTGATCAGTATAAATAACACTTTTTATCTTCCTCTTTTTTCCCCAAATTTCATTATTCTTCTCTTCAATCTCTCTTTTCAATCTCAAATAGTCTTATAAACCTCCTTAAATGTTAAAGGTATAGCTTTAATAGGTTTATTGTTCATATTGAAAGAATACCCATTTGTAAACTCATCTTTTTAGACTTTTTATCAAACTCATAAGATCTCTCTAAAAGAACGTAGCCACCATAAATAGGTTCCACATCACATAACACCTCCTCACAATAACTTCTAATTAAGAGCAAAAACAACATTATTTTATTGACTTTCACCTTACTATATTCATTTAGTATTTAAAGCTTGTGTGGCTGTAGATGCTTCATAATATGTAAGTTTAATTTCTCTATAAAAGTAGCATTGGCGACATCTGTGCAATTTCATCCATTAATATTTAGTCTACATACCTTGTTATGAATATGACATTTATTATGGATTATATTTTTCCTCTATGTCTCTAGCTTATCTTCTTTGATTTGAAGACTTGATGCCTTCTTAGTAACAAACATCTCACACTTAATAACATACTTAAAACCCTCATCACTAGACTTTTTAGGTGGTTATATAGCTTCCTTTTCCTTTGACTCACTTGCTTCTCCCACTTCTCCATCATCCCTTATGATTATAATTCCTCTCCTAGTCCTAAGCTTATCCCCTTCATCCTTAAAAGCTAAATCAATGTTATTAGCACTAAGTTCATTATTATTATCTTTAATAACTTTTCTTAGAGGTATTGGATTGCGTATAGTAGGCCTTCTCTCGTTAGGAACTCAATGATGTTGTACCCTTTACAATTTTACAAGTTGATAGGATCTCCTCAGTAATATGATGTTCATCTTAAGGTTTATGTTCCTATTCTCAAATTGTTTTTTTGAAATTTACCTATTCTCAAATTGTTGTGGCATAGCTTATCTAACTTGTGAGTTATTTTTCTTCCCTTTTGGTGTTATAACTCCTTTAATATATAAATTTGAAAGTTTGAAGAAAAGTTACTAAAAAATTTATTTTCACACCCCCTCATATGTTGACTATCAAAGATGAGAAACTACTTGAGTTTCACTCCATCATAGGTTCTTTAAATAAATAAACGAACTCATCCAAGAATTTAACCTTGTAAAGAAAAAAATATAAGAATTATTGATGAAGAAGAAAAATAATTTAAGGATTAAGTAGGCATACGTAAACTGAATAAAACAAGAAAGGCTAACGAGAATTCCACGCATTTAGCAGCAATTTTTTTTGGTAATTGTTCCTTCACACCTTCTTTCATCTTTTATTTTTTTTTATGAAAACATGAATAATCTAATATCAATGGCACCAAATGGAGGACTTGAATAAAGAAGAAACTTTAACACAAACTGTTGGACCCCGTTTTCGGAGCCCAACATCTGGAGTCCTGAACCTTGTGCTTGAAACCCTGAAGGTCATTTGTTGTCATTCCACAATGGTGGTGAGCGTACACTAATCAATCACCAAAATCATAAGTTGACTTCTTCAAAGAAATTGTAACTCTAAGTCTATAATTTGTTTTGAAGCAAGAATCACCTCAATCGGAGTTCTACAACTCAAGATATGCTTAAAAAACCTAAGTGTGCTCATAACCCAAACATGCTCTCCTAACCGACCTCTCATTTACTTTAATTCAAACTTTCTTAAATAAACTCCAAATGATACAAATTTTTATGGGGAGAAAGATACATGTCCTAAGAATCTATTGGTCCAATAATCACCTCAATTGGAGTAGAGTGAGGGAGTTATTCCCAAAAGAGTAGACCATGTTCATACCCTAAATCGATTTAAACCTATCTTGGCGCGATTGCCATAACTTTCACCAAAATTGTCGGATTGGTTTCGTTCTTAGACCATTGGAAAGAACACTTCTAGATCTATAACTTCCAATTGGAAAGAACACTTCTAGATCTATAACTTCCATGAAGACCACAAAATGAGATTCTGCCTCTAAAAGGGTCAAAAATCACAATCTGTCCCATGAATGCCCGTTAAACGGACATGTATCGAGTTTGGGAGCTCATTTGGCTCAAGAAGGTCCGTTAAATGGACATCCATGTCCGTTTAACAGACATAGACTGGCCAAGGGGTGTTTTTACACCCGAGAAGGTCCGTTTAATGGACCTTATGTCCGTTAAACGGACATTAGGGCTCCCCAAAGTCCTCCAATGCCTCTTTAAAGCTTCCAACATCCTTCCTAACACCATAAACACTTATAATCTTCCCAAATTCAATTATTCCAAAGCCTAAACACTTCATAACAACTCAAACACCAAGTTCATTTCACAAAATTTTCAAATCTCAACTCATTTGTTTCATCAAAACCCCAATTTCCTATCAATCACCATAGTTGTCACAACCACAAATCATAAGCAGCATCCTAACTTGTAACACTCATATCTCTCCATTCTGACACCTAAAAATCACAAACTTCATATCGTTGGAAAGATTAAAAGATCTTCTACAACTTCCAAAAAGACAAATTTTATCAATTCTATCTATATAATTCCAGAATTTCTCTTGAATTCCAAACACAATCCTACCCTTATGAAAATTGAAAATAGCAATGTAAAAACTTGAAATGGCATAAACAACATAATGCATTTGTATTTCATTTACATCAAAATAAGAGTTTTACAACGCTTTAGCGGGCATTTTAAGCCACTTCACAACATAACCCAAAATACAAACTTTGCAAAAATGATAATTTCTCAAAATGCAAATAAAGCATTGTTTTACAAATTTCAACTTTCAAAAGAACAAAAGTGCAAAATGGCAAAATGGCAAATTGGAGTGAAGCCTTGACGCTCAACTTGATCGCTCAACATCTTGCTTATCGCCTGAGGATGGGAAGGTGAGGGGGGGGTGAGCTTAACGGTCGTGGGTAACACTTTTATATTCGGTAATAAGCAAAAACTATTAAAACATTACAATCATAGCAAATTCTCACAAAAACCCATAAAACATGTATTTCTCAATTATGTCAACTAAAATCACAATTCTCATAAGTCAAGCATTTTTCAAACTTGTCAACACATGTAAACACATAATCACATCACAAATGGTTTAGGCAAGTCCATAAACATGACGAACTACACAATTCCATATAACGGCCTTATGTAGTCGTAAACTTGAGGGAGTCCATCAAGGAGCTCCGTGCCACTAGTGGGTAGGCGGGAGAAGCCTTGACTTGGTCAACGTGCACGTGACAATTCTTGGATGGACTAAACCAAACCCACATAACATGT
>JAOTBA010023134.1:0-20963 GCA_025629845.1 Erythroxylum squamatum
CTGTAGCAAAGGAGTCGGTAATTCTCTTCATCTTGTTCATGGTTTTATTATCCTTATACCATATCATGTATGGATTGACATGTTGATTTGGATATGTTGCTTCCGCTGAAAAATGATTTCTTAAAAAGTTTTGAAATTTATCGTTTCTCCAAACTAAGCATGTTTTCTTTTTCCGATCCAACACATCCTACACATCAAAATTATGCAATACACACATTGCACCCACACATTAATAACTTTGCATAATTATAAGCATTCATGTATGCACACGTGTGTATATGAAATATGTACTATGCATGTTCATGACAATCCCGGGTATATTATCAAATTTCATAATTTATCACATTCTCATTTTTAGGATCATTTACTTTCATAATAACTCATTTCTCATTCATTGTTACTAGATACACTTTACTCCTCTTCTTGAATTACAACTTTAATCATATGAATCACTTCATCTCCATTTTACACATGTCTTTGGTACTTTAATACCAACAATTCACTCATTAATGTTATTCTACCATTACAAGACCAAACAATTATCCAAACTCTCACTTCAGTCCTATATCAATTCCAAAAATCCGGACCATTGGGTTAATTTTTTTCTGTCATCATTCTGATTAGTAAATGAGGTAATTTGGTAACACTTTCTTCTAGAAAAGTGTTTCCCATTGTTTTAAGTTTCTAATGACACCACAATCATTCAATTTGGTTTAATACTCCAAAAGTTATATTCAGAATAATTCGGACTATTCATAAGCTCAAACAGTATCCTGTACTTGACTTCAATCCAGAAATTGAAATTCTTAGAGATAGAATTAAAATTCAATCTCTTCATATAATTTGTAGACCTATCTCTCTAGTTTACTCCAAATAAAAAATCATCTCATTTCAATAACTACATAACTAGTTATGCCTAAAATACCAAAGCATGTTCAGTGAAAATGCTCCAGCTATCATTTTCTAGAACTCCTCATTAATTCCGTCCCAAATTCATCAATCAATCTCTCCTGAATGATTTTGATGGTTATAATTATTAGTGGAGATGAATATCAATGTGTTACAAGTCCAATGGTTCAAATCTCATGTCATTTGGAGGTCGGACGAAAAAGATATAGCCAAAAGATCAAAGGATGTTACATCAGCCCTTAATCTTCAAAGTCGCGATTGTCTAAAGACGATAGTGGGGTCGACTTGGCGATCGTTTGAAGACGATAGTAGGGTTGCGATCGCCTGAAGACGATAGCAGGGTTCGTATGAACATTAGCGGGGTTCGTCTAGACAATCTTTCTCATCTCAGACCATCATCTTACAACCATTTTCCAACTCTAATTCATTCAGTTTCGTCAACTCATTCATTTCGTCTTAACTCATCTTTATATCACAAATTTATCTTTCACATTAACTCTACACTTATTTTTGGTTCATGTCTCAAACCAGTGAAAATATTCACGTATGTATACATATATACACAGTGAAAAAGGAAAACAGAGCATATATGTCTCTACCATTTGTAAAATTTCTACACTCTTCTCATGCATATTTTCCTTGATATTTGTACTTTATAATCAACTCTACACTATCTGATATAAGAATAATCATCAATTATTCGAAAATCACACATAAAAAATTTTCATCTCTTAAACCCTCGGTGTTCATGAAAAACATCCATTTTTTTCGTGATCATACAATGACAAATAAATCACCATTTTGGTTTCATAAAACTATAACTTTAAAGGATTTACGCAATACTTACTGGATATAGTTTCAAAATCTGCAAAAACTCAAAAAGCCTTAGTTTCCATGCAATTCACGTGCACCACTTAAGGGGTTGACAAGCTTCGGTTTTTCTTAAGGCAAAGAGAAGGAAACTGAAGTTAGGAATAGCAAATGGAGAAATGAGAACAAGGTTTTTTTTTTCTTTGGTAAAGATTTGATGGAAAACTCTGTGTAAGGGAACAAGCTCAAAAAAGATAACTCGAAGAAGATATTTTTCAGACAAGACAAACAGTGTCTTCGTCCTTCAAAGTTAAAAGAACAGTAGTAAACTTTTGAAGATCAACTTTACATGTGACACTTGTCACTCATCCATCTCTTAAGGCTTTAATTAGTCCAACCAACTCCAATATTTTTACTATAATTGTCTCCCAATTTTCAATATCATTTTCTTACAAATTCCAAAGTCATCAATAAAATTCTTCAATATCATTTGATTCATATCTCTAATTTTCATACATCAATTTACTTGCTAAGTGGTATTTTTCCTAGTACAATAATACTTAACATTTTCGAAAAATATTCCCGCAATTCACCAAAAAAAAATCTAAATCAATACATAGATTCTCCACATCAATTTTTCAATACAATTAATTCACAATACTCACATGATCACATTTATAATCAATTATACCCGATAATTGTCAATGAATGCATGTACAACCTTTTTAATGTGTGTAAAATTTAAATTTACATGTGTGTATGCTAACAATATGCATGAGCATGAGATGCATTTTCCTTAGTCTATCATTGATCTCTCATGTACCGTACTTTTGGGTTCTAACTCTTAATATTGGAACGGGATGTTACATTTTACCACCTGTTTTTTTTGTAGTTGTTGTTCCATTCTTTCCCTTCAACTTCTTTGATCATTTTTTAAACCTTTTTTTTAGAATAATAGCATAAATCTAAATTTAGGAATGTTACACGAGGAAGAGCAATAAGAAGCTAAAGCAACGTAAACATTATTGCCTTAAATACGTTGAAATAACATTACAAGTTTTCCCATTTAACAAAGTACTTCCTCCCTTTTGTTCTCAATTACTACTTTTTTTTCATGTAAAACATATGGAAATAGATAATTTAAACCTTTATAAGGATCTAAAGGTCTTATTAGTACTTTTGGCACGGTGAATTTTTTTTATTAAATTTTCATTAAATTTAATCCAGAAAATTAAATTTCTGGATTTAGTTAGGCTGTTTTGTGTTAAAATAATATAAGTATTTTTTTGAAAAAAAACTAATAGTATAATTTTTTATTATCTAGTATCTACTGTGCAAAACAACTTTAACAAAAAATGATAATAACATAAATTTGATTTCCAATCTTTTAATTCACTTTCTTAGAAAACATTCTTCCTATTTTTTTCGGTATTTTCACTCACCCGAACATTTTATTATTCTCAAATGTGGCAAAAGCAATTTTTTTTATAAACCCAAAATGTGGCTTTTAACAATCGAACTTTTTGACCCCAAAAAAAAAAAACAATCGAACTTGGCCTTATTTACATTATGTGTATCTCTTGACTTTAGCCTGGCTTTGTAAATACGCACAAATAACCCATAAGATCTGTAAGGTTATCTGTCGCTATTTCTCGCCGGTACATACGAATTTCTCAATTCTACGAAGCTATGTCAGAGTCCCAGACAACCACCGCGCCGCCTCGGGACCAAGACTCACCTCCAACGGGGCCAGTCCAACAAGAATTCAAGAAAACTCCTACCAGCGGCATTGCGCTGAGCATTTGGCCCCTTATTCAGCGCACGCGCGACGCCGTCGTCGCGAGTCTAATCGAAACGCTATCTACTCCCTCCGTCCTCTCCAAGCGATACGGCACCGTCCCCCCAGACGAAGCCTCCGCGGCCGGCCGCCGCATCGAAGAGGAGGCCTACGACGTCGCTAGCGCCGCTGCTCCGTCGGAAGACGACGGCCTCGAAATCCTCCACCTCTACTCCAAGGAGATCAGCAAACGAATGCTTGATACTGTGAAGTCTCGAGTCGGGTCGAGTTCTGCGGCTGATAACGGTGCGTCCGAGACGTCGAGTCCCGCTGTAGCTGCTGCGCCGACTACGGATGAGATTTCGACGTCCGTTGAGACTGAAGCTTGATCTTTTTGAAGGACTTCTTAAGCTTCATGTGGTATGGTTTGGATTCATTTTTTAATGTTATTATGCTGAGATCTGATTGTAGTAAGTTATGGATCTTCCTAATGAGTATATGATAATAGTTTTGTATTGTTCTTGTCTAGGGTTTTTTGTGAGATGTTCGTTCCTTTTGGTTGTTACAACTGTCTCTAATTCCTTTAGTTGCTGGTCTAATTGATAGTATTGATAAATTTCTGAAGGCAAAGCTTGGATCTTTAATTACTTTTGTTTATGCCATATCGTATCTGCAACGTGTGCATGTTTTCTAGGTGTCTGCTGGTCGATTTCTCATTCATGCTTCTTGCCTCGGTTTCGAGTTTTATGCCTCTGGGCTTGAATGAACTTGGTTTTGAGTATCTTATGGCTGAGACCCTCTGTAAATTGAGAAGTTTAGAAATTCACGAGTTTGAATGCATTCTTGAATGAAAACGTAAACAATGAAGACTGACAGAAAATATGGAGCTTGAAGTTCATTTATTGCTTTTGAAAATTTGATCATCAACCGCCTTCATTTATTATTTTTTGAAATTACAATTAATGTGAGTTTGGTAATTGTCTCGTTGTTGGCTAGTTTACTCACACATGTCTCTAGTGACATAAGAAAGGGTTTGAGTGCATGAGAGATGAATTGCTATATGCAGCAGTACCTGGTGATTCTTATTAGATGAAGCGCATAAATGGTGTAACCAGGCCATATATAGCTTCCTGTTTTGTTTGAAACGGAGGTGAATTCCATTTTGATACCTCCCGATTTTTGTACATTCACTAATGTAAACATTTTGAGAGGAAAGCAGTTACTTTTACACTAGGGGATGACATCGTGAATCTAATTATGCCCTGGCTACCAATTGCTACTCGGTCTGATATTATCCTTTGCTATAGCATAAAGTGTTAGCTGCATATTCCTTTGGATCTTATGTTGCTAATGCAATTCTCTAATTGTTTTCAATTTTAGATTCTGACAAATTTATCTAATTGATTTAGCTTATCACATGCTGCTAAAGCCCTATGTCACAAAGCTGTAGTTTTTGTGCTTGTATCATCTTATTATGTTTTCAATATCCCTTTTGAAGGATCTTGTGTTAATTATTTTAGCTAATAATTTCCTTATTTAGCTTGTCATTTGTTATGTATGCTCTGTCGAATGCATTCCAACCCATGGGTTCCAATCTTACACTATCTCATATGAATGGTTTCGTCTGGACTGTTTGGTTCTGGTTCTGGTTGGTCAATTGCATAGACCGTGTGTAGAATATCGTTATGCACTAGTAAAATTACATCTTCACTATGTGTCTGACAGCTTTGATTTGAGGATGACCGTGCATTAATCGTATGTGTCTTACTTTGTCAAATTAGTTTGGTTACTTATGCTTATACGCCTATTTTGTTCATTGCATATATTTTCTAGTTAATGTCACCAACTTTTCTTTCATGAGAATGCCTTTCTCAAGTGAGATTGTGTTGTGATATTTGGTGTTTTGGATATCCGAATATCTGCATTCTCAAGTCTGTATGCAGTTTGCTGTTAAAAGCACTGTTTTATTTGCCATAGCCATTATCTTTTAAGCTCTTTGGTTAGTGGCTAAAGGTTTTACTTCTCGTTATTTCTGTATTAGGGAGATGGATTATTCTTCGTCTTGCGCTTACAGACGTTGGAATGAGTTGTTTGGGAATACAAAGCTCTCATGAACATCAAGGCCGGCGGCGTTATCTTTCGACGACACCAACTGTTTTTATGAAAAGCAATATATATTTGTTTCTTCAATGCTTTTAGCTAGATCTTCCCAAAGCATAAAAGCGTTTCTGCATACAGATTAGCTCAGGAGTTGCGCTCCTTAACAGTCTATGTAGTGGCGTATTTTGAGGTCATGCCCTAAATAAATGGAAAAATTGGCGGACCAACTGTTCCAAAGAGAAAGGGGACGATCGTGTTACAATGTTCGTTACTCCCCAATATAAGAGAGCGTTGGTGTGGCGAATCACATCAGCCAGTGTACTTTTCACATGAATGATAGGCGGGATATAAATTTCACATAAACAAATTATTTATTAAAAGATAATTAATTAAAAAGAAAACACAAAAATAAAAGTAAACCCTACTTTGTTCTTTTACCCACGCAACTTTTCCCTCTTTGTTTCTCTTGCATCTGCCCAAACTCTCTCCTCTTTGTGTCTCTGCATTTGCTCAAGTTTGCTCTTTTGCCTTTCTCCAGCGGATAATACGGGAGGGTAACTCTAGAAGAACTAAACTTTATATGCGATGATTTGGACTTATTTTCTTCATATCTACATTAGAGGCGAAGAAAAAAATGCTTATAAAAATTTTGGATCACTTGTTCATTGCTAAATCTAGGAAATTTAACAAGCTTTAGGCTTATAATCTAAGTCCTTTTTTAGGGTTTTCCTCTGATTATTTGTGTTGCATGTTTATTATACTGATTTCTATCATTTGGTGAGTTTGAGATTGCGTGGATCCTCTCGTTACAAATTGCTTCATAACCTTGAATTGGAGTTTCCTTGTGCAACTTTTTTGTCCATACTTCCCTCTTGACTGACAAGTACAACTTAGAATCAGACTTAAAACACCCCACCTAGTACCTCCTTTGCATCTTGCCTTCTTTTCTTTCTTCCACCTCCCCTTCCAAATGGTCAAAACATTGCTTACCTTCCAGTGACACCATAGCGATTATAGCAGACAATAATGAGGATCGAAATTTGTGAGAAAGCAATGGATTTTATTCATGATTTGTGAAGATATATATATATATACACACTTGATTTCATACTCTCTCTCTTTTATGTTATTCTTTCGCAACAAACCTAACAATTTCCGACCTGTAGTACCTAAATAAAGACAGAATAATGATGAAAAGAACAAAATAGAATTGATAAGGTGTCTTGCTATATTTTCTATGTAGTGTCATTTGCTGGTGTTGACTTTTCCTGTAAGTCCAACAGTCCCTCCTCAATTTGGAGTTTATGTAAACCCAACTTGTCCAACGCTGTGTGAAGTGCTGGTGCTGGTAAAGCCTTTGTGAATGCATCGACCAATTGAAACTTCGAAGATAAGTGACTTGTTTGGAGAAAACCATCATGGACTGCGTTACGTACCAAGTGGCAATCGATATCTAGATGCTTGGTACGCTCATGAAACACGGGATTGTCGGAGATATGGATTGCTGCCATGTTATTGCATCTTAGTGGAATTGGCAATGGAACCTTCACTTGCAGATCTCTCAAGATGTAATTTAGCCACTTTATTTCATAGAGAGTACTGGTCATACTCTTGTATTTGGCTTCAACGGAAGATATGCTGACCGTTTGCTGCTTTTTTGTCTTCCAAGAAATTAAGGATGAACCCAGAAATATGCATAAGCCTATAATAGATTTTCGGGCAACTAGGCAGCCTACCCAGTCTCATCAGAATAAGCTAACAGTTTGTTTTCAGAGTTTGTCAAGTAAAATAATACCTTTGAAACACTCCCTACGAGATACCTTAACACATGAGTTAGTGCCTTCCAATGTGGTTCTCTTGAGGTAGCGGTGTATTGTCTTAATTGTTGCGTTGCATATGTGATATCAGGTTGTGTAAAATTCAGTTACAAAATTGCCCGACGATTCTCCTATACTTCTCAACATCGACTAATAAAGCACCATCATCAGAATTCAATTTCAGTCCTAGAACTATGGGCTCATCAGCACTTTTCAAATCCCCCAAATTCAAATCAGCCAATATCATACCACACTTTGATCTAGCTATTTCAAAAGCCACAAAATACTTTATTTATCCCATATCCTTTACGGTAAATAAATCATTCAAGAAACCCTTCGCATCACTTATTAGGGATTCATCAGAACTGGTGATCAACATATCATCTACGTAGATAACTAAGGCTACAAAGTCAGTATCGTTACCTTTTGTAAACAAACAGGAATCTGAGTCTGCTTGGACAAACCCGTAAACAGTCAATTTTATCGTGATTTCCTTATTCCATAGCCTTCTTGCCTGTTTTAGGCCGTATAGAGATTTCTGAAGTCTTAGTACCTCCCCTAGTCGCGTTCTGTTATAGCCTTAAGGTGCTGAGATGTAAATTTCTTCGTCAATTTTTCTATGTAGATAAGCGTTGTTTATATCGACGTGGTGTATGGGCCACCCCTTTACTGTGGAAACAACAAGAATAGTGCGAATTGTAGTAAGCTTCGCAACAGGAGGGAATACGTCAAAGTAGTCAATGCCTAGGGTGCTTGAATCCCTTCACAACCAAACGTGCTTTCTGTCTTTGAATTTGTCCATCTGGTTTTCTTTTGATTTTGTATACCCAATTCGTGGTTAATGCCTTCTTTCCCGCCGGTAACGTAGATGATACCCAGGTTTCGTTTCTTTCTAAAGCTTCAAACTTTGCCTCCATCGATTCAATCCACAATGGGTCCTGTTTAGCACTTTCTTAAGAAAACTGTTCATAGTTAGTAGACAAGTTAGCCAGGAAGGTTTTATGGGAAGTGGAGAAGATAAGCTTGTCATGGTCCATGAAGAGCTGCGAGGAAGCATTGAGAGCTCGATTTGGTAGGGTAGTAATGTAATCATTAAGGTATTGTGGTGGTTTTCGGTGTCGGGTACTGAATCGGGTAGGTATGGTGATGTTATCGGAAGTTGTTTGGGTATTGGAAGGATGTGGGGTTTTAGTTTGGGGATTTTGAATGTCGGTAGTAATTGGTGATGGTAATGGTGTAGGTTTGGGTGAAGCTGTCCATGAGGGTTGGGTAGCTGGGTAGTTGAGTTTGGGGATAGGTATTTGGGCTGGATGGTCCAAACAATGGGTCAATGCTGTGTTCAGCTTCTTTGGTTTGTTTATACGGAAATAAAGTTTCGTAAAAAACATCTCGACTGAAAATTACTTGTTTTGCGTCGATTGCTCATAATTTGTAAGCCTTTCGATCGGTCGAGTATCCAAGGAATAAACATTTTGTTGCACGTGGGTCGAGTTTTTCATTGTGGGGAGTGGTGTTAGTGGCGTAACATAAACACCCAAAGGTGCGAAGATGGTCGTAGGTCAGCTCTTTTTGGTGTAATTTTTTGTAAGGCATGTCCTATGATAGCACTTTCGTTGATAGGCGATTTATTATATGAGTAGTGGTTAAAAGAGCTTCCCCCCCCAAAATCTTTTGGTAAATTTGCTTGGAACATAAGCGCTCAGGTGATTTGAAGGAGGTGTTTGTGTTTTCATTTAACAACCCCGTTTTGTTGGGGTGTATGAACGCAGTTTTTTTGGTGAAAAATCCCTTTGTTTTCAAATAATTGTTGGTTCAAATGGTTTACAAACTCAGTTCCGTTGTCCGATTGTATAGTCGTAATGGTTTGTTTTAAATGATTTTCAATCATGGTGATGAATATGGTAAGAGTCTTGTGAACTTGTTCTTTAGTGCTTAATAAAAAGGTCCATACGACTCTACTATATTCATCAACAAATGTAAGGAAATATGTTGAACCATCAATATTTTTTGTTCTGAAGGGGCCCCAAAGGTCCAAATGTAGTAACTCAAAAGCTTTTGTAGCTATGATATTATGCTTACTAAAAGGTTTTCTAGTTTGTTTTGCCAAAGGACATGTTTCGCAAAAAAAAAATTTAGGTATTTCCGAGCAACGAAAGTTCAAATATTTTAAAACCTTAGAGGATATATGACCAAATCGAGAATGTAATAAGCTATAATCATCGATCACATTACAAGCAAAATTTTCTTCAAGACAGAATTTCAAGGAAGGACCTTTCTTGGTTTTCGATGGTAAGAAGTGATGTGGTTCGAGCTTGTATACACCTCCAATTTCCTCGCAGCTGGCCACGACCTAATCAGTAATGGGGTCCTGTAAAAACACCTTGTTGGACACAAAAATTACAGCTAGGTTGTTTTGCTGTGCAAGTTTACAAACAAGCAACAAATTGTGGTGAAATGTAGGGATATAAAGGACATTTTCCAGCGTTATTTCCTTGGTTAAGTCTACGTTTCCTACTTGATTAACAAGGGTTAAAGACCCATATGGAAGAGTCACAGGTGTAAGGTAATGTGTGCTTATAGGGGTTTTGAGTTTGTTTTTGTCGAAGGTCATATGGGTGGAGGCTCCCGAGTATACTATCATCTCACATGATCATAATCAATGCAAACATTATTATTGCGAAAAGAATTCATAGTTGCGTAGCTACATGGTTTGCCTCAATCATACCTTTTCCTTTTACCAGCTTCATTAGCTTCTATATGTCGAGATAATATACTGAGTTCAATTTCAGCTTCAATTGTCTCAGCGTTTTGGCTCCCCTGCCTAATATCAAGAGGACTCTCAGCTGTAACTGCTATATGGCTCCTTTCTCTTTCCCTTTTTTGTTTTAGCTCCTTAAACCAATCTGGCTTTCCGTGGATTTTAAAACATTTTTCCACCATGTGACCCCTTTCGTGATAGTGGGTGCAGTATTTATCATCCCTTTTAACGAATCTCCTCTTTCTAGTTGTTGATCCAGACGCGAAACTACTCTCCTTTGCATCTCCCTTTCTATTTCCACTAGATTTCACACTAAGAGCAACATTTATGTGACTAGTTTCATTCGAATTCCCAGATAAACCAGAAACATCCCTTTGTTTTTCAACTATCAGCACCATGGAATAAGCTTTACTTATATTAGGCAAAGGATCATACAACATGATTTAACTAATCACACTTTGATAATCATCCCTTAACCCCATTAAAAATTGAACCAGTTTGTTGTTTTCTTCAACATTAGCATTCTTACTACCAATTTCACAATATCAAGCTTTAAAAGGCATAATACTTCCAAGATCATCCCACAACCGTTTTATCTTGTTAAAATAGCTAGTTACAGAATCATTTCCCTGTCTCATATTATTGATGCTTTGCATTAATTGGTAGATTTGGGGTCCATTACTTTCTCCAAGCCTGTTTCTAAGTTCTTCCTATAGATTTCTCGCAGTAGACACAACCAAAAAGGACCTAGCAATCTTCTTAGACATGGAGTTTAAGAACCAAGATGTTACCATAAAGTCAGTTGTTCTCCATTTCTTCAATAGTTGTGGGTTATTCTCTAGTTCCTTGCAAGCTCCATTAACAAACCTGTATTTGTCCTTAGTTTTTAGGGCAATGGCCATTGCTCGACTCCACTGCAGGTAATTTGTCTCATCAAGCAATGTGGCTACCAGTATAGCTCCTGGATTTTTTGAAATCGCCATTTCGTATGATTCAAACTCTTTATCTCCGGTCTGGAATTAGTTTTGTATATCACTACTCTCACTTTCATTACTAGGCATACTGGCAAAATTAGGGGTTTTCGGATATCAAGAGCTTCTCTGCTCTGATACCATGTAGAAGACAATAATAAGGATCGAAATTTGTGAGAAAGGAATGAATTTTATTCATGATTTGTGAAAATATGTATACACTTGATTTCCTACTCTCTCTCTTTTATGTTATTCTTTCGTAACAAACCTAACAATTTCCAACCTGTAGTACCTAAATAAAGACAAAGATTAATGATGAAAAGAACAAAACAAAATTGATGAGGTATCTTGCTATATTTTCTATGTGGTGTCATTTGCTGGTGTTGACTTTCCTGTGAGTCCAACAACAATAGAGGTTCTTTTTATTAGCTTGCTATTGTTGAGTCGTGTTTTATGGGAGGGACAATGGTAGTCCCATTTGTATATTTTAGTACTTCTCCATGTTAACGTTGCTGAGTTCTTTATGTTTTTCTCATCTTAGTTTGCCGACGAGATGATAGTTGGACTTATTTGCAAGTTGATCTATGAAACTTTTCTTCTTCGTTTTTAAGTTTGTTGATGAGATGATAATTAGAATTGTTTGTAGGTTCATCCACCAAGTTTTTCTAAGCAGAGAAAAAAGCTTCACTCGAGGGGATGTTACATTTTATGTTTACGAAATTATGTTAATGACAAGTCAATAATGCATAATTTATCAGCTATATGGCATTACTTATCTGCAGGTTGATCTGCTAAGCATTTCTAAGTAGAGAAAAAAGCTTCACGTGAGGGGATGTTACATTTTATGCTTACGAAATTACGTCAATAACAAGTCAGCTATACATATTTTATCCGCTATGATTTATATATTGCATTACTTGTTATAACTGATTAGATATAGAAGTGGATTATGCATAAGTTAGAAAAGATTGCGCTCACAGCGAAGTGTTAGGGCTATATGAGATTTGGATAATATGATTAAAGACTTGTAATGGTAATAGGTTGTGAATTTTTTGTTAGCTATTAAAATCATAAATTCTCATTCCATTTGTTTTTTTTTTTGTAAAGGTTATTAAGACATGTTGATAGTATTTCATATCTTGGTAATGTGATTATTGTGTAATGTTTCATGTATCTTGTAATATATTAGGTTATGCAAAGCCAACAAGGGTTGGTTTTATTATTTAGGACTCTTAGCATCTGTTGACTAATATACTCATACAATGATATTGTAATATAATTAAAACAAACTAAAGTAAATTTAATTTTTGTTGCTCATGCACCTAGTCTATATATGAAAGGAGTACTAAGGTGTTGTTAATAGATTTAAAAATGTTGTTTATTGGATATATTATCAATTTTGCAGAGAGTAATTTTTATTATTAATTACTACATGTAATATATTGATTGTATTTTATTTTAATTTATATCGTGTTCCATATTTATATTTTAGATTTCCTATATTAACTGTCCCATTTTTAATAACAAGATAAAATTACAAATATCAAGTTTTAAACCTAATATTGGTTAACATTTTTATCAATGCATTAGTACAAAAGTAAATATTTCAATTATAATTTTGGCGATGTCATTATTATAGAAATATTTAATGAATATTCCAATTGTAGGTGTCTTGTAGGTATTTAATAATATTAAATGATTTAAGGCCCCGTTTGGTTGGCATGGAATATTGATTGGGAAAGTAATATTTTTTTCCAAAATTTAAATTATTACGTTTGGTTCAATTTTTTGGGTTGTTAGGAAAGCAAAAACTTTCCTAATTTAGGGAAAGTAGTACCACTTTCCTTGGATTCTAAATACCAACACCCCCCTTGGTATTTAGATTACTTTCCTCAGGAATTTAATCTAAAAATTATACCGGTCAATTTAACCCTTCTTTCTTTCCCAATTCTCCAACAACTCTTTTATTAAAACACTACCTCTTCATCAACTATTCTTATTCTATAACAACTCTTTCTTAAAATCACAACCACCTCTTCGAACATTCTTCTTCTTCCGCCGTTAGTACGAAAGCATAATACAAATCTCTAAACCTCCCTATACTGGACATCTCTTCCCGTCGCCCTTCGGTAAGTGTCTTGTCATGTTTATTTTCCATTGTTGTATCTGTGTAATATCGAAGATTTCGACCTTCTCTGCAAAGAAAATATGTTGTTGCAGAGCATCAATGTTGGTTGTTTTATATGTTGTTCTTGTTGGCTAAGAAAATAATAAAGCATAAATATTCTCTCAGATCTGTGTAAAAGGGCCTCTTCTTCCTCCTGATAGCTCTAGTGTATAAATTTGCGTGTCCGCTGTATTATTGAAGGGGGCCTATCCTCTTTTTTCTTAATGCTTTTTGGAAGTATACGATGAGATGAATCCTGTGTTAACTGGGTAATTAAAAGAGGGAATAACTGGGTAATTAAAAGAGGTGATAACTGGGTAATTAAAAGAGGTAAGAAACGCGTAATTATTTGAGACAAAAAAGGGATTATCTGCATCTCTTGAACATGCACATTGTATCGTCAATCAAGGAAAAAGCATGAAGCGTGAAACCCTTTTTCTGTAATAATCTTTCTTTCTCTTCCTAAATCACCACTTTACACTGATTTAGTTGTAAAAGGGATATAATCGGAAAAATAAGTTATTGCGCCGAGAGAGACGATGGCCAAGAAGTAGACTGGGAAATTGATGGAGTTAGGAGAGCAGATGAGGACGATGTCATTTTTATTGATAGGGCGAGGTTGATGGGGACGAGGTTTGAAGAAAGAAGCTAGAGGATTAATAAAAAAACTTGCCTTTTCATTTGTTTGTAATATAACATTTAATAATAATAATAATTTTTATTTAGGGATATAATTGGAAAAATAAGTTAAAATTAAATTACATTCTATAAAATACTATTGCATACCAAACATCATAATAAGAATCCACCCAAATTTTCTATTAAAATTTTTATAAGTATCCAAACATATAAATATGTTTACTTTCCACATATTTATTTTTCAAAGAATCAAATTCCAAATTAACATTACTTTCCCGCCAGTCAAACAGGAAAGTTGTTGTAAAAAGATTATTTTAGACATCTTTTATGCATTTAGGTAAGAGTCTTGTCTACAAGATTTATTATTATTTGAGGTGAGTATATATATTAATTCATTTAAATAGTGCAAATTTGAAATAATTGTAGTATTTTGCATTTTTATCTATATTATGTAGTTCCCATGAGACTATATTTCTTGGGAATTTGATGTACCTAACTCTAGCATTGATACATTTTCAAATGCGCAATAGGTTTTGGAGTTGTGTTAGTTGAATTTGTATTTACATTATGACAAATTAATGAATATCAATGTATTATATGCAATGCATCAAATTTCTATAAAGATGAAGATTTTACTTTATGTAACTATCTTCTCCCAAATGTCCAAAGATATAATTAAGAAAGAATGGCACAAAAAATATAGAGCATTGTTACTTCCATCCCTCTACAAAAATTTGTGTTAAAAGCAGCTTTTAGTAGCATCTCCTTAGTCATATTCTTTAATATCTAGATACTATTTCCTAATCATTTACTCCTGTCTATAATGTTTATCCATGTTTAGAGAAAAAAAAAGGTAGTTGGTGCTTATAAAAGATGCTAATCAATTTGGTAGAGGCCAAAGTAATGCAAGATCATTTCTTTATTATTAAATGCATGTGTAATAGTAGCATGTATAGGGCATGCATTAAAAAGATGATTTATAGTATGTTGAAAAGAGGAAGGAAAGAGGAATTTTTGGTTGGTTTGGATGTGTAGTTGATGGAGATAATATTGAATAAATGCCAATATTGGATAAAGAGATTTGATTTTTGGTGGCCTTCCCTTTTTTCATTGCATTATATATGTACACTTTGTGTAACAACCCAGACCACTTGCCCAGAGATATTGTCCGCTTTGGGCTCCAAGCCTTTTATGATTTTGCTCTTCCCACTCTTGGGAAGACGTGTCTGAGGGGGAGAGATATCCATACCCTTATAAGGCATACTTCATTCTCCTCTCCAACCGATTTGGGATCTTATCATCAACCCCCCCTTAGATTGGGTCGGGAACCGGCTCTGATACCACTTGTAAAGGCCCAGACCGCCTGCCCATAGATATTGTCCACTTTGGGTTCCGAGCCCCTCACAATTTTGCTCTTCCTACTTTTGGGAAGACGTGTCTTCCCAAGTGCGGGAACAGCAAAACCGTGAGGGGCTTGGAGCCCAAAGCGGACAATATTTATAGGCGGATAGTCTGGCTATTACAAAAGGTATAAGAGCCGGTACCTGAATCGTTGTGCCAACTAGGCTAGGCTCTAAGGGGGTGGATGATGAGATCGTACATCGGCCAGAGAGGGGAACGAAGTATGCCTTATAAGGGTATGGATACCTCTCCACCATAGACGCGTTTTCCTAAGGGTGGGAAGAGCAAAACCGTGAGGAGTTTGGCCCGAGGACCAACCTAAAGTGGACAACATCTGTGGGTAGATGGACTGGGCTGTTACACTTTGTGATGAAAAATGACATTTAAGCCACATTTGAAATGAAGACAAACAAAAGAAAACTTAAAATCACCTTAACAATTTCAGGTTGCTTCAATTGATCCTAATTTTTTCATTTTGTTATATTGTGACCAACTTCATAACAATGATATATGGATATAGCTACTTCTATCTGGTTCAATTTGTTCGAATTTCATAGTTCTTCACTTTTATCCCTTTTTCTAGCTTGATAAGTCTTCCATATATCTTTTTAATCAAAGGAGGTAATATGAGCTACAAGTTTTTAGTTTTAGACTAAAATTTTAAACCACTAATAGGTTTCATAGCATATTGATAACTTTTCAAATAACATTCACGCTTATATGGTATCGACACATATAAGCATCCACTACAAGAAAAATGAAGTTTAGCAATGGAAATTACAGACGGAAAACTTACACATTCTGTCGGTAAGCTAAGTTAGTGACGAAATTTACCGACGGATAAAGGCGTCGAAGGAATGACTATAGGTAATAATTTGTGACGAACCACAGATTTTCTGTCTCAAATTTATCAACGGATATTTTGTGTTATCGTGGTGACTATGCCGATGGTTATTTTGTGCTGTCGGTAAGTTTAACGAAGGAAAGATTATTTCGGTCGATAAAGTTATTGACGGAATTGGTTATTCCATCAGTAAGTTAACGACAACTTTACTGATGGTTCTTAGGTATCCGTCGGTAAATCAAATAGATTTTACCAACAAACTTTGTTTTCCATCGGTAAATTTACTAAAATTGTTTTTTTAATTTTTTCCTGCTTTTAATTTTATTTGATAATCTTATGGTTGATGCATAATTTATACAGTTATCAGTTATCTATTGATAATATTTTGATTTGTTTCTATATTTAATTTGTTAAAATAGAAAGTTGATTGATGATATAAAGTAAAAATTATCTTAATTGATAATAAAAATTATTTTGTACATACTAATTATTCAATTCATACAAAATGATTACAAGTACGCTATTCATTTGGTAACCGTGGATGCTTTGACTGCTGCGATGAGGTGTTGTCCCTCCCCGTCAACTCATCCACCTCATTATGAAGCTGAGTTATGTACTCCATCAATTGTTGCAATTGAGTTGCCAATATCTATACTGTGCTTCGAAGCTCATGAACTTCATTGGATGCTACTGTACTGGAAGTGGAGGATTGCGAATAACATGTATTCCCAAATGAACCTAAGCTGAATATCCTTCCACGGCTGTCCTTACCACCCACTGCATGAGGATAGGTTTGACTCCCATCATCATCTTTAGACTGCTGAGACTGTCATTGAATGCTTTCTTGTATTTGGTCCTACCATAAGGCAATGCTTATGTTTGTAAGTGATAATTATTAAGCATTAATATTAAAGCATAAATTTCACATACATTTAGTTTTTTACATCGGGTGTTGACAAAGGTCACACTATCATGCTTCTTAGTATGAGTGTGCAAAAAGAGTTGACGGGGTGTAGGCTTCGTGCCCAAAAACTTTTCCTATATTAGAGTCAAATGTTATAAATGAATTACCATTTATAAAAATTTTGGCAAAATTTTCTCTATTTTTATGATATTTACCCCCTATTGAACAAAGAAAGTAACTTAACAAAAAAGCCATATATGGCACCAGAAATTTTTAACATTATCATTCTCCATAATATACATATTTTCATTCCAAAATTCACACATCAAATTAAATTGAAATACACCAAAGTAAAACAATCAGAATATAAATGTAAAGTGTAGATAGTTAGAAGTCTCTCTGCATGCTCGTGGTGGGTAATAGATCCTCCAGTATGTACAGAAAGACTCTCTCCCCCTGACCCTCCATGTCTGTTGGTAGAATTACGCTTTGAAATGGACATTGCCTCAGGTGATGTTTAATAATGCTGCCAACAACTCCATATTTGTTCAGAAATATAAGCAGTCGTACATCAGTCTCTATTGAATTTTCTAAGGCCTATATAAAAGAAATTATCAAATTAAACCGTAGAATGTCATTTGAACACTTTAATCTTATAATTTAATCATTTCAATAATTGTAAGTGAAAACTTACATATTTCTCAAACCATCGAGAAAAGTATCTTCTAACTTCTTTATTGATATCATCCTGTGTTTTCTTGGGCATTAGCTCGCATAACCATTCCTTGTATAAACTAAAAATATTATTATGTATTTCAGTTATGAATAACACTAAATTTCAAAACCTAAATAATCAATTTCAACTTACTGCACGAAAGGTTGAACCTCTTTACAGTTCAATAAAATGTAACCATGGGCAACCTTAATTTCTTCCTCTGTTATCATTCTTCTTGTTGAACGTCCATATGTTCGTCCAAGATTTGTGAAAATGGATAAGTTACCATCAGCATCACTTGTTCCTTTCCCATCGTCATTACGAGAAACTTTTCTTTCTTTTATATGAACATGCGGCGCAAAATAATGTGAACAAAATGTACTAGCTTCCTCCACTAAATAAGCATTATATATCAAACCTTCAACTCTAGCCTTGTTTTTGACATTTTTCTTCAAGTGATGCAAATACCTATGTCAACGAATAGGGTTATTACAATTTAGTTATTAAACAAGTTATTACTTTAATTACAATCATTTTTGTTGAATAACCTCTCAAACAGATACATACATCGATATTGAACTAGACCGGCAAGTTTAGCCTCGTGTGCTAAATGCACAGGTATGTGCTACATACAGTCTTGGAGGGAAAATCCCTTCTAATTTTCACAAAATTACTGAAATTTTCCTTTCAAGTTTTTCCATTTCAACCAACTTGATTTCAGATTATGTTAAGCTGTTGGATCCCGTTTTCGGAACCCAACCCTCTTGCTTTGATACCACTTATGTTGGGCACCATTTCGGAACCCAACTCTTGCAGACTCATACATCTGTTGGATCCCGCTTGAGTCCGGAATCCAACTTTTCAGAATACATCATAAGACGTGATCGTGCATATTACCTTAAAGGGTTATTGCATTAAACCCTCATTAGCCATCTTTTTTTTTTCATAACATCCCAAAAATTTCCTCACAATTTATCCAATGGCATGCCCACACGAATCAGTCACCATGCTCAAACTCATTTCTCCTAATTCGTGAACATAATTTGGAAAACTTCAAATCTGAATTTCAATTGGACTTATTCAAAGAAATCATAGCTCTAAGTCTCTAGTTTGATTTGAAGAAAGAATCATCTTAATCGAGGTTCTACAACTCAAGATATGCTTAAAAAGCCTAAGTGTGCTCATACCCCAAACATGCTCCCCTAACCGACCTCTCACTTACTTTAATGCAAACTTTCTCAAATTAACTCCAAATGATATAAATTTTTATGAAGAGATAGATCCATGTCTTAGAAATCAATTGCTTCAAGAATCACTTCATTTCGAGGTTGGATGAGGGATTTATGACCGAAAGAATCTAACATGTTCAAAACGTCAATCATACAGTGACATGTCTTGGCGCGATTGTAATAACTTTCACCACAAATGTCAGATTGATTTCGTTTGTGAACCATTGGAAAGAAGACTTCGAGATATAAAACGTTAATGAAGACTACAAAGTCCGATTCTATCTCTAAAATGGTCAAAAATCACGATTTCTTGAAGCTGACCCGAGAATGTCTGTTTAACGGACATACATGTCCGTTTAACGAACATTGATCGGCCAAACTGCACCATTTCACCAGAGAAGGTTCGTTAAACGGACATCAAGTCCGTTAAACGGACATGGGCGATGCTAGGGGTCCTTTTTCACCTGAAAATGTAACATCCGACCCCCGACGGGAAGGGTAAAATAGTAAATTGGCTAAGGGTGAGAGTGATTGGGACTAATTGGAAATTTTCCTGTATACTAGTATTGGTGAATAGTGAATTTTTGCACATGAAAAATAACTGTACATGCATACATGACATTCCTGGTAATTGGGCCTAAACGGCATTTTATTGTGATTAATGTGGAAATTGTGTTTGAAAAATTTATTGGAGTGATCCATTGTGTGTTTTACATTTTAAGGGATTTTAGGAATTTTTCTGAACTTTTCCGGAGAAAATTCCCGGACCGAAAAAATCGCCAAGTGGCGAACCGGTTGATTTTCGGTATCGAAAATTGTTGTCCAATGGCCCTACAATATTGGGTATATGATTTTGGATTTGGAATTAGGGCCATTGGAATTGAATGGGTCAAATTTCATTAGGGTTTCTTAAGAAATCCTATTACATGTTTTTGTCTCTTGCTTATTTTGTCTTTCTCTCCTTATATTGGACATGTGTCATGGTGACACATCCCAACTTCTTTAATGCTCATTCTCGGTTGTTCCAATTGAAAGAAGGAAAAGATTGTATTTGGCTTTGTTTTGGTCATTCACGACTCTTTTTCAAGTGAATAAAAAAGTTAAGTTTTTGCTTAAAGCCTCCATCCAACCGAAACCCTCCTCTTCTTCCTCTTCATTAATTTTTCGAAAATCCTTACCTTAAGTGTTTTCTTTACAAGCTTAAACCTTCTACTTCCTTATTATTATGGTGATTGTACATGTGGAGTGAAATGAAGAAGTTGATGTCAGGTAAAGAAGTTAAGAGTTGAAAAGCTTGATTTGGTAAGTTTTTAATTATGTTCCTTTCTTAGTAGTTTGACGCATTCATTGGGAATTATGGTGCATTAATTGTGAATTATGATGTCTTAATTTCATGAAACCTATGTTTGATTTATTGGGTATAAGCTTATGCTTGTGTAAGAGTTCATGAGATTGAATATGATTAGTGTGTAACTTGTGTATGCTGAAGTGATTCTAGCAATGTTAGATGACTAATATTCAAAAGAAATTGATTGAGTATTGTAACATCCCACCCCCTACTGGAAGGGTAGAATAGTAAATTGGCATAGGATGAGATGGATTGGGATTAATTAGGACTGCTCATGCATACTGACAGAGAGTTGTGCACATGAAATAACTATACATGCATACATGACATTCCCGATTTTCGTGCATAATGCAATTCTATTGTGATTAACAGGGTTAGTGTGTTTAAACAATTATTCTGAGTGAGCCATTGAGTGTTTTATATTTTAAGAGATTTTTAGGAATTTTTCTGGAATTTTTCGGAGAAAATTTCCGGACCGGAAAAATCGCCAAGTGGCTAACCGGTTGCTTTTCGGTAGCGAAAATTGCTACCCAATGGCACTGTCATATTGGGTATATTATTTTGGAATTGAAAT
>JAOTBA010023185.1:0-20933 GCA_025629845.1 Erythroxylum squamatum
AATTTAGTAATATTCCAAATGATTTAAGGCTTAAATCATTTGGAATATTACTAAATTAACGTCAAAAGCAACACCACTTTACCAAAATAATGGTGTTTATAATTAGAAATCACAAACTAGTGGCTTCCCAAAATATTCTATTTAGAGAGCTTTTCTAATCCTAACTAGATTTCTAGTAATCCAATCAACATTAGTTTATTGTCCAAAACAAAGTCCTTTAGCATATGTTGTTTAAAGTGGTTGTTGATCCCTCTAAAATTCTAAAAGATTACTAAAATTACTGATTGTTAATTTTAGGTACTTTAGAAATATTTTTCTCTATTTTATTCTCTTTTTATCGACCTTAAATTCCTTATATAGTGATGGAGTAGATATTGCTATGATTGGGGCACTGTGAGTAGTTTGATTCAAAGTTTCCTCTCCTTGCACCATGTTCTCTATTGAGCTCTTTTAGGGATTGAGGATCATTCTCTTTAGTTTCTAAGTTGACTATATTCTCATTGGTTATATATATTTTTTTCCATATTTGTAACCATGTTATTGATACTTTTAGTAGTTTTCTTTTAGTTGTTACTATTTGGGAGGCCTTAATTAGTTTCTTATGAAGTTTGATACAATCCCATCATTTTTTAATAGTCATCCCTAGAAATTATTTTTCTCGTAGATCTTCATTATTTCCCTTTCTCTTTTAGAGAGGGTTTCCATTGATAAGCAACCCTAACTAATGTTCTAAGAGCTTATCTCCTTCACCTAATCTTAGTATAATTTGGCATCCAAAAGTTCTTTCCCAGATCAATACTCACATATAATCTTACATAAGCCAACCTACTTGTCTAGGTAATGATTGCATTTATGCTCAATATCTTTCTTATAATAAAGCTAGCCAGTATACTAAGCCCCTTGGTAAGCCAATATTCCAAAGGAACTCCATACAGGTTAATCCATATTGGAAACTTTGCATGTTTAATATTCTCTAGGCTTATACTTGGAGAATAGAACTGCAAGAACAGAGGATTATCTTGCATGTGTCATGGTCTTGCTCCTAATATTTCCTTAGTGCAATTGGTAGTTTTAAGCTTGAATATTATCATATTTTCTTTTAAAAGTATTATTTCTTTTAAGCCAATTTTTCCATTATTTTGGGGCTTGATATTTGATGAAAGGGAAAGGAGGACATTTCCTTATAAAGAAACCAACAAATGTTATTTTCCAACTATATGTACCATTCTTGAGGATTTAAATATTTAGATCCACCAAAGTTCGATCGTCGATTATCGTGGGAGGGCAAAGCTCTAGTGAGCCACCATCTTTTCCCCAACTACTTATCATTAATTTCAGCGTAGTTTAGAGATTTTAGGTACCCATAATGATTGCTTCTGATGTGTTGGAGATCTAGCATTCTTCAATTGAGACTCCAGTGGGAGGTGTTGATTCTCAAAGGTGGAGGCTGAGTGCTTAGTAGAGGGTAGTGGAGGGAATTCATCCATTGTTTTGGTTTCTACATACATAAAGCCAAGATGACCTTAGCTTATAATGAAAACAAAATTAATATGTTAAATGGATTTTTGCAAAGAAGTTTCAAGAATGGAAACTTTGGGCCAGAAGAAAAATATTTTTCTAATTGAAATAAAGAGTGGATCTCCCCCAGAAAGGAGGGAAGGGATGAAGAGTGGGAAAGTAGAGAAAGTAGGAAGCAATTGCAAATGAAATGTAGTTGAAGGAAGAAGAAAGAAGTAGGAAGATTCAACAAACATAATAAAAAAAAGATGGAGAAGATGGAAGAAAGTGAAAGGAGTAAGAGACATGAACGAGGGAGCTCTATTCTCTCTCTTTTGGCAAACCTAATTAGAGACTTCTTGAAATAAAACTTTAAGTAGAAGAACTTTAATTTGAACAATATTTCTATTATTTCTTTTATATACAAAAATTTGAAAGTAATTTTAAGTTTAATAATAGTTAATTTGAATTTTTATTATTAAATTTTTTCTTGTGAATTAAGAAAGTGAAATAAAATAAAAAATAAAATTAGAGATATCCATTTTGTTTAAAATAAAGAACATATAAAAATATATAATTAGTAAAATATATTATAAATTATTAAAAAAGAGGTATTTACTTTTTATTCATTTGATGTGAGTTACATGAAAGAAAATTTAGATTGAATTATATGTGTCATGTTGTGCAGGGAGAGTTTGTGCCATAATAAACTCATATTAATAGGCAACTAAAGAGAGACCTTAATTGTTTATAAGTTACCCTTAGGATAACGTTAAATCCAATTGTATAGTTAGGAAGAGTTTTGATAGATCGAGCGGTCACAATTCAATTCTTATCTATTTTAATTAGGATTAATTAGTTAGATCTCGAGAGAGGGTAATCATAACTATTGGATATCTAAAGTCGAGTATTATTAAATCAAGAAGGTGAAGTGAAAAAAAGGATAGAAGTAATTCTTAAGTTTTCATCATTGATTAATCAACAAATTCTATTGATGTTTTCTTAAATATTCAATATTCAATTTAATTTAGTTTAGTTTATTTTGTAATTATTTTATCATATTGTTAACCTTAGACAAAGTGTTACAAGAATTTTTAGTTTACAAATACATTCCTCGTGGGAACAATTATTTTTATACTATAATAAACGATTCGTAGACTTACAGTATAGATAAGTTTAAATTAAACTTTAACATGCTTTTGGCACTATTGTTGGGGATTGTTAAGTTAGCATCTAATGCAATTTGAGTTACTTTAATTTAAGGATTATAACACTTTTCTTGTGTGATTCTAGGTGCATGAACATAAGAGTAACAAGGAGTCCAAGCAAACTCTTAGATGCACAAGTTTTCGACATCACCAAGAAAAAGAAAAATATTTGAAAAGAAAGACACTAAGAAGCTATAAAGAGATCAATGGCAAAAGAAGGGAACTAACAGGGACAACAAAGCTCTCTCATAGAATTTATAAGGCTAGGGTTCAATGCTAGTTAATAAGGGAACACGAGACCACCAGCGTAGATAAATACTTTTGAGATTAAGCTGGCTCTGCTAAACATAATACAAATTGATGTCCAATTTTATGGACCGGTCAATAAGGATCCTAATGCTCATTTGGACAATTTCTTGGAGGTATGTGACACATTTAGATATAATGGGTTGTCAGAGGATGCAGCTAAGACAAGGCTATTCCTATTCACACTTAAAGATTGAGTCATGATGTGGTTGAATTCTTTTAGCCCAGAGAAAATGATGACATGGGAGCAGTTGATACAAACCTTTTTTCATAAGTAATTCCTTTTAATGATGACTACAAAGATTATAAAGGAGATAACAAATTTTCAAAAAGTGAAGGGGAATCATTGTACGAAGCATGGGAAACATTCAAGGAGCTACCCATACTATAACTTACTTGAGGAATTCCTAACTTCTACTATGGAGTAAATCCACCCACTAGAGGTATCATTGATGTAGCATCTGAAGGCTTATTAATGAGGAAGACTAATGAGTATGAATTATAACATATTTTACACCCATATTTGATATTGTCTTAAATCATTTACAAAGCACATTTGGGAAAAAAATTGTTACATTTTATTATTAATAATCTAACTCATTTAGTTCCATTGTTTTTTTTTCTAAAAGGGGTTTAAATTGTTGTAAATATTTTCATGTAAGCTTGGTGGACTTAAGGAAAGGAATCTAGAAGAAAATCCAAAAACAAAGCGAAAAATTTGTAGCCAAAAGTCCAAAATACAGTAGTATAAAATGCACAACACCAGTAGAAAGAAGAGCACATACGACAGTAATTAGGATCGGGAAACACTAGCAACTTGAGACAAGCAAAACGCAAAGCATCAGCCTAGAGGAGACCAAAATGCCATCAACAAAAAGATAAAATGCACATTACCAGCATAAAGACAAATGAGAAATCACAATGCAGCCAAGAGAGGAGGAAGTGAAATGTAGAAGCTAAGGAAGCAACATCCAAACCACAGAGTCTCCACCAAAATGTAACATCAAAAGGGAATACGCATAGTAAGAAAAAGAGGATAATCAACCACAAAATGACATAGCACAACAAAACAACCAAAAGAAAACGCAAAAGCAAAACAAAAATGTGGAGAAGGAAAACACTAAGCCAAAATGACGTAGCACCTAGAGAGAATGCAAGAAAAAAATGTAGTTGTAAAGGAGAACCAACGGATAGCCTAAAAACACATAACACCAAACTAGTGCCCACTAAAACGCACAGCAGAAGCAAGGCACAACATGCCAAAGAAGATAAAACGACATCACAAAGAGGAGTACAACAAAGAAAAAAAAGAAATGAAGATGATACAAAACAGGCAATAGAATAGAAATCTCTCCCCCAATGTCTTCATCAACATGAAAATCAATTTTGAAATGGATGATGTAAGATTTTTATCTTCATCAAAACATAAGCAAAAAATCAACTCCACATCCATTTGAAATTTCATAAACGTGCATTGTTTGAAGTGTGTCATGAAGCTATGAAAAGGCAATAGTGGATGGAGAAAAAAAGAGCAAGCATTCATGCGAGAAGAGAGCTCTTCAAGAGGTACTATCTTCCAAGGCAGGTTGAAGTAAGGAGATAGTGCAAGGAGCTTGAAAGTGAAAGGAAGAACCAAATCCCACCTGTTTTGAGTGGGTTCGTAATTGGTGGAGGGAGAAATTCCAGACCTTTAGGGCTGGTCTAAAGTCTATGAAGGTAGAAAAACTGAATAAGTTTTTCGAAAACCCTACTATCTTTGTTTCTAGTTTCCTATTCTTAATTTATGATTAATTATTGAATTCTAGTTTAGTTAAGTTATTTTGATTATTTGAGATATTATCTTAATTAAATTGACTACTAAGTGGATTTAACATTTATGCAATTGCTGAAATTTTGACGTTAAATTTTGTTTGTTGATTGTGTTTCTTGGTGCTTAACGTGTTGAGCTAGTTCAATTTCTAAGAGTAAAAAGGAATAAGTAGAAATTAGCTGGTTGGTTTTCTATAATCAATTTGTCAAATGTCTCAGATTATCTCAGATATGTTGAAATTGCATAACTAAACTGAAATTTAAAACTTGCTTGTTCACTTGTAAATATAAAATTAGATCTACGTTTCGTTGATTTCTAGATTCAATTTGATTCGATTTTAAAAAAAGCAACCCTCCCCTTCTTTTTATTTATGCATTAGCTTACTGTAATTTATAGGTTTCCATAATTATAACTACTTTAGTTTTTAAAATTTTGCTAATTAATGAGGTTATTTTTTTATGTGAAAATAATTGGATAAAATCTTTAGATGTGCTTCATCATATATGTTTAACTTCTTTTCAATTAAAAAAAAGCATTGTTTATATTGTGTTCAAAATAATTAGTATTATAAAATTGGATTTTATTTTTGTAATAGTAATGTGTTATAAGTTTGTTAAATTTTGATGTTATATCTTACGAATGTGGATAAAAAAGATATTATCTGTTTATATTTTGTTTTAAAATTCCTTTTGTATAAGCGAAATTATTAGGATGTTATTGTTTCTTTTTAAAAGTATTGTAATTAATAAACTAATTAGTAAATTAACTTTCCTTATGGGTCGGCCCTTATTTGCTCTATACTACATTATTTAATACATTTGTTAAATAAATTGAAATTAAAATAAGGATTTAATTTGTATATGCCTAACGACATGTATCAAATACATTGATGCTACACATGATTTATTGGAGGATATGGTAAAATAATAGCTGTCTAGGGATGTTGGAGAGAAGCATATAGCAACCAAACTTCAAAGATCAGAAAGGAGTGCATGATAATGATTTAATGACAACATTACAGACTAAAGTATCAAACCTAACCAAGTAAATAAATAACTTGAAAGCCACATCATCCAACCCACTAAAAGCAATACAACATGGATATAAATTTTGCAGGAAATAAGGCCATATTACTGTTGATTACTTCCTAGTGGAGAGAAACAATATAAAGTAACTTAATGCCATAGGAGCATAACGAGGTCAAGGTGGTAGCAATCCTTATTTTAATACTTATAATCTTTGGTAGTAGAACCACTCAAATATCTCTTGGTCTAATAGCACATGAAACCAAATGAGAGCACAATGCCCACTAGGATTTCAACAAGATAGGCTCAGTTCATCAGATTCAAAGATGGACAAGTTAATGGATGTGCGAAATTCCAAGTTCACAATCCAACATGAGAGCCAAAAGAGGATGGAAGCTAAGTTCAACCAAATTATGAAGAGTCAAGCTTCTTCCGTCCATATTTTGGAGGTTTTAGTGGGGTAACTTGCTAACATATTATCTACACAAAGTGTGGAGAGCCTCTAGTAACACAAATTTTAATATAAAGGACAAACTAAAGGCCATCACACTTAAAAGTGGGAAAGAGTTGGAAGAACCAACTAAGAAGAAGGTTGAATCCCATCAAGAAGAATGCCAGGAGAAAGAAGATAAGAAGGAGGATACACCATATATCCCACCCCCTCCATATGTTCCAAATATTCCATTCCCATAAAGGTTGAAGAAGAATTAAATGGACGAGCAATTTGAAAAAATTGTAGAGAAGTTGAAGAAATTGCAAATTAACTTGTCATTTGTGGCAGCATTGGAGAAATGCTCAAGTATGTGAAGTTTCTTAAAGATGTCATATCAAATAAGCAGACATGGGAAGACAATCAAATGGTCTACTTAAGGAGAGTTGTAGCTCCATAATTACTAGCCTCATGTCCTTAAATTTGAAAGATCCGAGTTTTTCTATACTCTATGTAGTTGATAATTTATATTTTTTTTAATGTTTATATAACTTAGGTGCAAGTACTAATATTATGCCTTTGTATATTTTTAGGAAATTGGGGGTAGGAGATGTGAAGCTAACTTTCATGCTCGTTCAATTGGTAAACTAATCAATAAAGAAACTGTTTGCCATGGTAGAGGATATGCTAGTTAAAGTTTACAAGTTTATTATTCTTGTGAATTTTGTAGTACTAGATTTTGAAGAGGATCAAAACCATCCATTAATTCTTAGTAGACTACTGATGAATACGAGAAGAGAATTGGTGGATGTTCATGAAGTAAAATTGATTCTTCAAATTGGTGATGAATAGGTTGAGATAAACATGATTAACGTATTGAAGAATATGAAGGAGGAAAACTCTTGCATAAAAATTGATATAGTTAATGAATTTTGTAAAAGAGTAAGAGAAGAACTATAAAGACGATGCTAATGTTGACAATGTAGAAGATGATGAAGAGTTACAAAAGGAGAAGGAGGTATGTGAGAAATCAAAACAATAAATCATAGTGAGAAGAAAAGCACCCTTACCACCTTCCATTTAGAAATCCCCTACTATTTGAAAACCTTGCCCATACACCATAGATATATCTTTTTAAGTGAGGATCATACTCTACCCATCATAATTTTAAATAAGCTAGTTGAAAAGAAGAAAACAGAGTGATGCACAAGGGTGTCATTTTGGGACATAAATTATAGTATAAGGGTATAGAGGTGGCTAGATCGAAAGCAAAGGTCATTCAGAAGCTTTCACCGCCCTTTAATGGCAAAACCAAGTGAGGGAATGGACAAGCTAGTGACCTTAAAATTAGCATATTATTTTTTAAATAGGTTTTTGCAATTTCTTATATGTTTGTTGCATTATTTTAGTGGTTTTTAAGTTAGTTTGATTGATGGATATCATAGCATGAAATATTTTACGGTGTAATGTGTCCAAGATCCTTATCCGACACCATCACCACCACAATCCCTTTAAATTTTCATGCCCTTCTCTTTTATTTCTTTTATTTTTATTTGTTACATTAGTTATGTGTGTTTATTTTTAATTGTATGTTGTTTTTCACAGTGATTATAATGTGTTGTTCAAGTGTGGGGACATATATGTAATTTCATATCAATTGTATGTGACCTTGTAATTACATTGTGTTGGTTTTTGTTTACATTTGCACTGTGTAAATTTTTTTTTTGCATGATGTTGAAGTTTGTGTATTTATCACATGTGTCAATGGTATGAAAATGAAAGGAATCAGCTTATCTATGAACATGAACGTTTTAATTGTAAAGAAACACTAGCTTCTAAAGTTTATGTTTGAGTGCTTTTTAGGTGAATATGCATATTGATTATAATATTGTACCTATTAGTAACATTTCATAGATATGGATCGACTAAAAAAATGATGTAGTTTAGAGTATAAAAAGAAATTTGATGAATAAATGTGTTAACTAAATATCCTATTTTGTTAGATCTTTTTGAAAAATTTTAGTTAAGAATAGAGCTGGTAGCTAGTTGTGAGTTATGATATAGCTAAGTGATAGTGGGACATTTATGACAAAATGTTTTCCTTTCCATCAAAAGGCTAGAATGATACTTCAAACAAGCTTGAAATCACAAAACCTAGTTGAGTAACTGAGGGAAATTTACAACAAAATGGTTTACCTTCGTGTCAAAAGACTAGGTGATCATTAAATAAAAATATAAAATATAGTTCTTTAGATAAAGTGAAACCTATTGATCTTCTTATGAACTGTCAAAAATTTCTATAAGGGGGTACCTAATGATGACCTAACTTTTTGATTAGTAAGTAAGAATTAGTTCATGCTTACAATTGCCATAGGTTTATGAATAAGGTCTCAAAATTTTGGGTAATATGTATATTAAGTCAAAACATTTGAATATGAATGGAAAAAGTTAGTGTTTTAGATGTTTTTTAGTGATTGATGTTTATAGGTTAGTTAATTTCATGAGATATGATACTATTATTGCACTGTTGCATGATTGTGTGATTGTGTGATTTGTGTTTTATGTCTTTTTTTAAATTTTGTGGCGTTAGTTTTGATTAGACACAAGTAAGTTTTAAATGTGGGAAAGTTGATAAGTGTACCTTATAGTATGTTTTTAAGTATTTTCTCAAGTGATAATTATGTATTTAGGACTTAGATTTATTTCTTTATTAATGTTTTTATGTGTTTTGTTTTACTAGAGTAATAATTTGATCTTAATGCACTTTTTAAGGGATATTTAATGTGCTTTGATGATGAGTGGAGATAGGAAACTTGAAGGAAAAAAGAAGAAAATGCTAAAGAAGGAGATTGATCACGATCGTGCACCTGCACATTCTTGCAAGATTAATGTTAAAGCAGTTGGCAAGTCTTTGTCATGATCGTGTGACAATGCATGATCGTGAAAAAACATGCATGCAGAAGACAATGCATGATCATGCATATGCAAGATTGTACAAATGTTATAATTTTAGGTCACAAGATTTTGTATTTTTGGTGATTTGGGGCTATTTTTTAAACAAAGACAAGTGTGGAAACCCTAGAAAGAGGTCTAGGAGGATTAAGAAGCATAAAAGACAAAGAGAAACGCCAAAAGAGGTGGCTAGAAAGCACTAAAGAAGAGATCAAAGAGACAAAATTCCTGAAGAACAAGGTTACATAATTTTCTAGCTAAAGGGCAGGAAGAAGAAGACATCCAGACTTCAAACTTCTATTCCTTTCTTTTATTTCCTTATTATCATTGAATGTTAATGATGAATCTATTAAGATATACAGTTTCATCTATGGATTACTTAACTTATTTTAGGGATTACTCTTCAACTGTTTGTTAAAATTTACATTCTTAATTTAATAGGGATATGCTTTGTGGTGTTTATCATTTTATATGTTATTTGAATTGAGAGGTTAGATTGAATTATCTATTTTATGTTGAACAGTGAGAGCAAGTACCGTAATAGACCTATAAACATCAAATTAATAGGCAATTGAAGAGAGATCTTAGTTGTTTATTAGTTATCTTTAAGATAGCTTCAAATTTTATTGGATAGTTAGGAAGAGTTTTGATAGAATGAGAGGTCACAATTTTTATCTATTACAATTGGGATTACTTAGTTGGATCTAAAGAGAGGGTAATCATAAATATTTGATACCTAGGGTCAAGTATTATTAAATCAAGAAGGTGAAGTGAAACAAAACAAGGATAGAAGTAATTCCTGAATTTTCATCATTGATTAATCAACAAATTCATTACTATATGTTTAATTATTCAATTATCAATTTTCTTTAGTTTAGTTTATTTTCTAATTATTTTATAATAGTGCTTAAGCGTTAAAAAAATTGTTGGGAGACAAATACAATCTTCATGGGAACGATACTTTTTGATATAATAAGATACATTATGTATACTTGTGGTATAGATAAGTTTAAATTAAACTCCAACCTTACTATGGATGTCTTATTTTATGATACCTTTGTAGATATGAGACCAACCAAAACCTGTCAAATCACCTCTACTTGATTTTGGATAAGATCCCATATATATATAATTAAGAATATCCATGCTTATGATACTTAGAAATAGCCCCAAGTAGAAGATGACCATGAAAAATATTTATGTAGTAAGAAGGTCATCTACTTACAATGCTATAATAGGAAGTTTGTTGTTGGGTATAACCTAATATTCTCTCCTTTTCAACACTCTATGGAATTTTTAACTATGTAATAGATTAGAAGAGACCAGAGTATGGTTAGGAAGTGTTATGCAATGCATTTAAAGCAAATAATAATAAAAACTTACTTGATGAACGTGGAGGAATTAGAAATGAGGGATTCGGGAAAAAAAGTTAAGAGACCAAGTCATTAAGGATTGGAGAATATATAGATTCTTATCTTATAAAAATGTTAAAAGAAATTTTTGAAAGAGCATATCCCCAAGAGAACATTTTGTGAATAATTTCGATCATTTCTTATAAGTTGAACATGGATCTTCATTTTAAGCCTATGAAGGAGCAATAGGGAATTTTCCTTAAAAATAGCAAGTTGTTGAGTTTGAGGTATTGGAGTTTTTAAAGGGAAGCTTTATAAAATAATTTGATTACATATAGTGTAATGCAATATGTTATGATGAAGAAGGCAAGTGGAAAATGGAGATAATGTCTAGAAAAGATATTAAGTTTCATTGATGCTTACTTAGGATATAATTAAATAAGAATGAATGAGGTTGGAAAATGAGTTAAAATCTTTTATCACCTATAAAGGCATATATTATTAAAGTGTAATGTCTTTTGACTTGAGGAATTGAAGAGAGACAAAACAAAGGTTGGTAAAGTCGTCTCCTAAAAATAGTGGAGAAGGAACATAGAGGCATACATATACCACTTAATTATAAAAGACAGAGGGTAAGGAGGATATATAGTTAATGTAAGATAATTATTTCATATTCGACAACATTATGGAATAAGATTGCATAATGAGATCCACATATTTGGTGTGAGTGCAAGGAAATTTCTATGTTTCATCATATTTGTTTTGATTAGGTAAGAAAATTAGTAATAAAAAATGTTCATTATATCAATAAAATACTATAGGGATTGAAGTTGAGGTACCTAAAGGTGGAAAAGGAAGCTTATGTGTTTATTATCAATCTAAAAATTTAGGACCCTACTTTCAAACTTGTTTAATTAATGTATTCATAAACTTAATACTAAAAAAGTGTTACATAACCTAGATAACTTTGAAATTAGTAAAGTGATCAATATATTTGAGAGCATTTGATATAAGATATAACCTAAGAAAGTAAGGAAGAAGAAGATAGATTAGAAAGAAAAAAAAACCTTAGCTTTGACACTATATATGGATAACACTTAAAATGATAAGGGAAGTGAAGCATGCATATAACTTAAAAGGCCATTTGGTCTCGTCATACAATATATATCTAAAAACAAGTTTAAAACTTGAAATAATGAGGTATAAGAGGAGGCCTTAGTGATAAAAGTGAAATTAGCCCATATACTTAATATAAAATCCATAACTATAAAGTCAAACTTATAGGTTATGGTAAATAAAATCAATGATGTCAATAAAGTTAAGTTATACCATATAAAGTTCAAGCAACTACTCAAACAGATGAATGTATAGGTTGAACTAATTCCTCAATAATAAAATCATAATGCAAATCCATTATCAAAATTAAGAGCCAACAATGATAAGGTATTAAAAGGTGTGCTCCATTAGGATTAATTATAGCCTATTTATATCAATAAAAAATAGGTCTACAATTTGTAAGGAAGAACATTGGGCCTATTAAATAAACTATTACATGTAGGAGGGAGAACTTCAGGACTATCCTAAACTGCGAAAGAAGCTTATGTCTAAAGTTGCAAAGCATTTAATTATGGAAGAGAAATTGTATAGAAGGCTATACACCCTCCTTTACCTATAATTCATCCTTAAAGTATAGGTAGAATATGTTTTAACTAAATTGATAAAGGGTTTTGAAAGTACATCATGTAGGAGATATTATAGCTTATTGAATTCTTAATAAGGAGTAATTTCCTAGCTATTAAGAAACATGTATTATAATTGTTTACAAATTCATCAGCTAAGGTTCTTTTCACCACCAAGTGGCCTTTAACTCCGTAATGAAATAATTTATCTCAATAAACTCATAAAGGACTTCCACAAAAGCATTTATTATTACTAGATCTGGTGACAACGCATTAGGTGATGTGAACCCACCTAAGAATAAGCTCTAAAAGATTCATAAATAAGAATAAAATCTTATTAAAGAAGCTAATAAGCAATTAAAGAATGACAATTTAGCTATATAGAAGTAAGAACAAATTTAATAAAAGATTTGAAGTGCCACAAAAAGGAATTTAGTAAGCTTGGGTTAGTTCACTAAAGAACAATATGACAAATTCCCTCACTATTTAAAATAAGCTAACCAAAAACTCGAAACTAGTATTAATTATGAAAGAAAATAATTATACAATGTTTATAGTATGGGTTTATGATTCCCAAAATAAGAAGAATATTAAAATAAACTATTTAATCATTTAGAGGAAAAATTACATAATCCATTTCATCTAAGTCATGCATGGTCAAATTGGATGGTAGGCACCTAGATTGGTTTACTAAAGTGGTTTCGTCAACCTGATAAAACGCTATCAAGGTTGTTTAGTTGAAGTGAGTAGCATTAAATGCTACTCGTAACTTTTTTTATTTTTAAATCTTCACTAACTTTAATTCAAGTGAAATTAACAAATGTTTCCTTTTTAGGATATCCAATAAACTTCTTAAACTTGACTCGATGCCTTCTTTATGGAAGTATGTAAATTATGAAATAAGACTTTATAGTTCTTCCTTAATCATTTCATTTTTAAAATTTGTAATTTTTCTAGTTAACACATATAATGGATCTATGATGTTAATGCACTTACGTGATTCAGTTATCTTTTTTAAGCTTCCAATAAGTCTTGAACCCTATTAGTGTGTTATTAATAAAATTATCATAATTGCAAATTTTGAAATTCTTGTTCTTACTCATATATAATTAAAATTATTACTCATCTACCACCTTCTTTAACTTTTGAATTAAACCTTTAGTCAGTATTTTAGGCCTCGGGATCAACCACTTCATTCTTTAGATGGGTGACTTCATTTTATAAAGCTTCTGCAAACAAATCATGCTCCTTCTCTATCTCCAATTTCTGTTCCCTAAGTTTATTAAAGCCCTTTCATGATTTGAGAGAAACCTTTTACTCTTCATTCCTCTCGTTTATGTTTGTATGCAGCTACTCATAAATGTTTTCAAAGCATACCATTACAGAAGAGATATTTTGAAAAAGAATACCAATTAAATATGTTCAAAATTTAATGAAAATCTAAAAAGGAGTAAACAATATTTTATTTAAGTCATGTGCCTCTATGTATGATCTAAATAATTTGAGCTCCATATCATATAAACAGCCATATCAATAAGCATAACAAAGGCCCTCACAACTTGAAATCCTATCTTTCTTCATAGTCCTATTAAGGTATGATTTTTTTTTTTACTCAATAATAGGTCTCAGATGCTCAAGTGCAGCAATTAGAAGATAATCTAGCTAATAGGTAGGAAAGATAGATTAAGGAGTAAGAACATAAGGTGTAGGGGTAAAAGGAATAAAAAAAGAGGGAGTATACAAAGGCAAAGTGATGTGTGCTTGATTGTTTATACATTCACTTCTTAATAGTTAGTGATTATTGTTGTGAAATGCTTAAGATACTCATTTTAGTTCATATTTGATTTTAGGTACAATTTGGAAGCATAAAAGCTAAAATGACTTAGAAGCACATTCCTTGAGCTAACATTTTGACGTTTAAACTCTTACTCTTGTGGAATAAGAAAGAGATGGATTAGGATGAGGATTGGACAAGAAATCATAAGAAGAAGAAAAATTCAGCAAAACCTAGGAGATACATGGCCATGTATATACTTATATAGTCATGTATGAAATTGGAAGACACATTTTGGACTTACATGGTTGCATATACGACTGTGTATCCAGCCGTGTATCTTCACCAGGTTCACATTTTTTTGACTTATATAGTTTAATACACGACATATATGTCCAAAAACCTAAATTTTCATATAAATAGAACATTTGGATGGAAAAAGAATGAGAATCAATTTGGGACTTCATGAAGGGTGTAAAAATTACACTTTCAAGACCTATAGAGTGCTAAGCTTCTCTATTTCGATTCAGAGGTGAAATCGATGCCTAAGATCACGGTTAAGCATATCTTTTCATTGTTTTATGTTGAATCCCTCTCTTTAGGGATTGTTATTGTTCTTCAATGTCTATTGATTTGGGTATTGTAAAGATGATCTTAATGTGTTAATTTGGTTGCTTTTATGAAAATCCATTGCTATAATCTTCAATACAATACGTAATCGTTTTGTTTTTAAATTTTTTGTAGCTACTAATGATAGTGAATCATTAGGAACAATGTAATATAGAATGAATAACCCAAACTTGCGTGGTTATTGCCTAGATTGGTTTGTTTTCCATATTTGTAATGCGATTGTCCAATTAAATCTAGAGAGCTTGTTCTAGGTTGTTCAATAATTAGGTTTAATTAAATAGCTTGTTTTAATTAAACACGACCTAAGGGAAAACTGGGATTAATAAAATTTGTTGTTAATCTATGACCAATAGTCCTAAGAGAGGTGTGGAAACATTAGAACAATAAAATATTTTTAATTATGTGTAGGGTGAGATTGATTCGAGAATCTGATTCTAACATATTCATCACTTTCATCAATTTTGACTATTTTCTATAATTTGTTTTTGTTAGTTTAATTTTACTTTGTTTTCATAATTGCATTCAACTAAACCCCCCCTCCCCCTCTTTTATCTTCAACATCAATTATTTTCATTGCAAAAATTACATATACATTCCCTGTGGATACGATATTTGCTCACTGCCACTACAAATTTTTAGTATGCAGAGATAAGTTTATTTTGCGGTGCACTTGACACGTACTATTAATTTTGGCACCATTTTCGGGGAGTGTGATGCTTTGGTTTTTTCTTTTGATTTCAATTGGTTTTAGGTGTATAAAATTGTTTATAATCATTTTTTATAGTTGTTTCTTAGTTTTTTTTCATGTTTGTTAGTTTTGGTGTATGGTAGTAACGAGATCTCCTCCTAGAGAATCTGTACAATTTGAACATGTTACTTTTGAACTTAAGTCTATATTAATCCATTTGTTCCTAATTTTTATGGTCTTGTAGGTGAGGATGCTCATAAGTATCTTAAGGAGCTCGATGTGTTATGTCTAGGAATGAAGCCTCTAGGGGTGATAGACAAGCAAATCATGTTAAGGGCTTTCCCATTCTCACTAAAGATGCAGCAAATGATTGGTTATTTGACTTATCTACTGGGAGCATTAATACATGGATTGAGATGAAGAGACTATTTTTGGAGAAATATTTTCTAGCATCGAAACAACCAGTATAAGGAAGGAAATCTGTGGGATAAAACATCAGAACGACAAGTCCATTTACGAGTACTGGGAACACTTTAAGAAGCTGTGTGCTAGTTGCCCACATCTCAACATTTCAGAACAACTTCTTATCTAGTATTTCTATGAAGGATTGCTACCTATGGAGAGGAGTTTGGTCGATGCGGTGAGTGGTGGGGGATTATGTGAGAAGACTCCCATAGAAGCTAGGATTTTGATTGAGCATATGGCCGCTAATATTCAACAATTTCGCACTCGCAATGATGCTCATTGGGTAAATGAGGTAAATACTTCATCCATTGAGCATCGTTTAGATGGGCTAACGTCTTTTGTTACAAAACTTACAGTTGGATAGGCACAGGTAAAATCGTATAGATTATTTGCAAATACAAGTCATCTGACTAATGGGTGCTCAATGTTACAAAAGGGAAGCATGGAATATGTAAATGTTGAGGGAGGAAATTTTCCTAACTAGTATAACCCCTATTCCCATACTTATAACCCAAGTTGAAGAGATCATCCCGACTTAAGTTATGGGGGAAATATGTAGCAGAATCACTTCCAAAATAGCCCACGAAGAGAATAACAATTCCAACTAAGACCACAAGCCTCTTGCTCAAATTTAATTCCATCTTTAGAAGACTTAGTTAAGACACTTACTACTAAGACTACTCTTCAATTTCAATAGGATGTAAAATTGAGATGGTGGAGGATATCAACCTCTTCGAGTCACAAAGTGGAGGAAAGATGCCAACTCAACCTGAGGTGAGCCTAAAGAATGTTAGTGCAATAACCTTGAGGTGTAGAAAGGAGCTTGAGGTTACTAAGTGTAACCCATTGAGGATTGCCAATGAAAAAGAAATTGAGAAGTAGTTAGAAAATGAAGAAAATCCCTCAATTAGTACAAAGGTAAACTTCAAAAGTCCTAATATAGTTAAAACTAATCCTTCATCTTTTCCTAGTAGATTAGCAAAATCTAACAAGGAGGAAAAAGATAAGGAGACATCAGAGACTTTCTAAAAGGTAGAATTAAACATACTTTTGCTAAATGCAATCAAGCAAATACCCAGGTATGTAAAATTCCTTAAGGAATTATGTACCAATAAAAGAAAGCTGAGAGGTGACGAGAAGGTGATGATGGGTGAGAACATTTCTACAATTTTTAAGAAGAAGATACATCGAAAATGTTAGGATCCAGGTATGTTCACTTTCCTATGTAAAATTGGTAACAATGTGATTGATAGAGCTATGCTGGATTTGGGAGCTTCAATCAATGTTATGCCTCGTTCAATTTATGCTTCCTAAAATCTAAGCCTTTTAAAAGAAACAAGTGTTATCATATAATTAGCTTACCGCACTAACACTTACCTTGATGATGTAGTTAAGGATGTGTTAGTGCTAGTGAATAAGTTGGTGTTTCCCAGAAACTTTTATATAGTTGATATGGATGATGAAACTTTGTACAATCCAATACCTATCTTATTTGGAAGGTCATTTCTTAACACAGCTCAGACTAAGATAGATGTTCTTAAGGGCATCCTTATGATGCAATTTGATGGGGAATTCATTCATTTTAACATTTTTGATGCAATGAAACATCCTCATAATGACCATTATATTTTTTCTGTTAATATGATTGAACCCCTAGTGCAGGGAATGTTTAAATTGAGTTGTAGGGATCATTAGAGACAGTCTTGACTGAGCACCTAGAATCATAAGCCACTAATGATTTTAAGTTGGGAGAAGAGATGGTTAAAATGGCAGCTGCTTTAGAATCATTGGAGAACTCTCCCAGAAGGTATGATTTGGCTTTTATATAATTACCTAATTCTTACCTGAGGTTATTACCTTCTAATATGCAGGTACCTGAAGTAGAGATGAAACCATTGCCCAGCCACTTAAAGTACGCTTTTTTGGGAGATTAAAAAAAATCTTGCCAGTCATTATTTCTACAGTGTTAACTTCGGATAAGAAAGATAAATTGACTTAAATGTTAAGAGAGCATAAGAAGGCCATTGGATGGATGATTGCAGAGATCAGGTGAATAAGCCCTTCTATATGCATGCAATGTATTTATTGGAGGAGGATGTCAAGTCCACAAGGCAAGCTCAACATAGGTTAAATCTTCTAATGATGGAGGTCATGAAGAAGGAAGTGTTGAAGCTTCACGATGTTGGCTTTATTTACCCAATCTTCAATAGTAAGTGGGTAAGTCCAGTTTAGGTAGTTCCAAAGAAATATGGAATCACAGTGGTGGCTAACTAGGAAGGCAACTTGGTCCCTACCCACGTGCAAATTGGGTGGTGAGTGAGCATTGATTATAAAAACTTAAATGTTGTGACTCTTAAAGACCATTTCCCCCTTACCTTTATTAACCAAATGCTTGAGAGATTAGCTAGCTATGCATATTATTGGTTTCTAGATGGCTTTTTAGTTAATCTTCAAATCCCAACTGCACTAGAGGATCAAGAAAAGACCACCTTTACATGCCCATGTACATTTGCTTACTGAAGGATACCATTCGACCCGACACTTTCCAAAGATGTATGGTGAGCATTTTCTTTGAGTACGTTGAGAAAATCATTAAGGTATTCATGGATGATTTTTGCGTTTATAGTTTTTCCTTTGATGAATGCCTAGAGAATCTTGCTCTTATTTTGGAAATATGCATTGAAACTAACCTTGTGCTTAATTAGGAATATTGTCATTTTATGGTAGATAAAGGTATAGTTTTAGGGCATGTTATATCTGTTAGGGGTATAAAGGTAGATAAGTCTAAAATTGATCTCATTTCCTCCTCACCTTACCCCTCAAATGTGTGAAAAGTGCGTTCTTTTCTTGGCCATTCAGGTTTCTATTGTAGATTCATCAAGGACTTCTCAAGGATAGCCTCACCAATATGCAAGCTATTACAACAAGATGTCTCAAAGAGCTCCTAACATCCCCACTAGTAATTCAGCATCCTAATTGAAGCCTCTCCTTTGAGATCATGTGTGACGTAAATGACTATGCAATGGGGGATTCTAGGACAAATATTGGGTAAAGCTTCGCATTCCATCTATTATGCTTCAAAGACTCTTAGACCAGCTCAATTAACTTACTCTACAATCGAAAAAAACTTTTATCTCTAGTTTTTGCTTTAGTTTTGGTTATATTTGCTAGGTGCTAAGGTTATTGTTTATTCTGATCATGCATCTTTAAAGTACTTGCTCATAAAGAAAGAAGAAAAACTGAGGTTGATCAGATGGATTCTTATCCTTCGAGAGTTCAACTTAAAGATAAGGGATAGGAAGGGGGTAGAAAGTGTGGTTGCTGATCACCTCAGTCACTTGATTAGAAAGGAAGATGGCATCCCTCTAAGAGAGACATTTCTAGGTGAATAACTAATTTCTAATGATTTGATACCTCTATAGCTTACAAATATCATGAATTTTTTACTTACTAATAAATTATCTATTGGTTTGTCTATGGATCAAAGGGATAGATTGAAGAATGAAATGAAGTACTATGTTTAGGATGACCCATATTTATAGAGGCACTGTGTAGATCAATTTATAAGGATTTGTGTGCCTAAAAGTGAAACATCTTCGATTTTAACCTTCTGCCATTTATATGCGTGTGAAGGACATTTTGGGGTCAAGAGGACTGGACATAAAGTATGGGAGAGTGGCTTCTACTAACCCTCATTGTTCAAGGATGCATACATCTTTTGCAAGTTATGTGATAGATTCCAACAGTCAGGTAACTTATCTGGTAATAATCAAATGCCACAAACTCCCATTTTTTCTGTGAAATTTTTATATTTGGGTTATTGATTTTATGGAACCTTTTCCTCTTTATTTTGGTTTTAACTATATATTGCTTATGGTTGACTATGTTTCCAAATGGATAGAAGCTAAAGCCACCAAAAATAATGATGCCAAAGTTATTGTAGCTTTTGTCAAATCTATCATCCTTTCTAGGTTTGGGATGCCAAATGCAATTATAAGCAATAGAGGAACCCATTTTTGAATGGGGTGTTACCAACATTGTTTAAAAAACATCACATCATGCATAAGGTTTCCACCTCTTAACATCCCCTGACCAGTGGCTAAACTAAAGTGTCAAATTGAGAAATTAAGTCAATCCTGGAGAAACATTTCAGATTAATAGAAACGATTGGAGCGTGAGGTTGGAAGATGCATTGTGGGCTTATAGGACAGCTTATAAGAAGCCAATTGGGACGTGTCCATATAGACTTGTGTTTGGGAAGTCATGTCATATTCCAGTGGAGCTGCAATATAAGGCATGTTAGGCTATAAAGCAATTTAATATGAATTTTGATGACTTGAGAGTGCATCGAAAATTACAACTGCAGGAGTTGGAGGAGATGCAGAATGACTCCTATTAGAATGCGATGATATATAAGGAAAAGAAAAAGGATTTTTATGACAAGATGAACTCGAGGAAAAGCTTCGTTATGGGTCAGAAAGTGCTTTTCTATCACTCCAGACTCAAATTATTCCTAGATAAGGTGCATTTCCATGCAGTAGAGATATGGAGTTTGAAAACGAAAAAGACATTTAAAGCAAATGATCATTGCATGAAACCATATTATGAGGGCTTCCAAATAGAGAATATGGAAGTGTTGATGCTTGAAGATGCAAACAACATCACTTGATGAGAGCAACATGGAGTCGAGCCAACGATATGAAACAAAGGCACTGCTTAGGAGGCAACCCAAAGGAAGTTCATTTCTTTTCATTTACATTCTCACATTTGTTATCAATGTGCCATTTCTTGCATTTGATGTTATATTAGGGATAATGTAAGTTTTAAGTGTTAGGAAGGGGATCTTAGTTTCATGCACATTTTAAGCTTGTTTGCTGCTTATATGTGTTTCTTAGATGTTTTCAAAATCAAACAACCAAATGAACATTTTCTCTTTTTCTATTGCTTTTAAGACTATATGGTCATAATGTTGGAGTTATGTAAATATAGTTCCCTGGAAAGCAAGTGTATTTACATATAATTTAATCTTCTTCTAGTTACTTTTGTAATGAAAATATTTATTATTAATAAAATAAAAGAGTTTGGTTTTATTTGTATGAGCATTATATAACTAGTCA
>JAOTBA010023439.1:0-20705 GCA_025629845.1 Erythroxylum squamatum
CTCAATCATATCTTATATGTTTTTATTAAATTGCATGTGATATTTGCTTGTTTATTCAACTGTATAAGTACAAAACCTATTTTAGAATGCAATTTACTATGATCATGGTATTGGGCAATATATTTTGATTCTTGTATGAAAAGTTTCATGGATTACTATAGGTGATTACCACCAAAGTGGTATCAATCATAGTGGTTTGTGAGATTTTTTATAATTTTTTCAGGAATGTTTCTGATTAATGCATATGATTGCCTGCCCAAAGGGGGTAGTTGTATGTTTTAGTTGGAGACCTAATTTCACATAGAGTTATTGAGGCTTACAATAGTCTTGGGGATCTGTCTGCCCAAAGGGGATGAAATTTCTAGATTAGTATACCCTCATTTTCATATCTCATCTTTGAAGTTCTAATTTTGGTTGCACATTCTACCCAAAGGGGAATATGTGATTCTTAGTTGAGCCTCACTATTATTTTTATGCCCTTATTATTGTTATTGATGTATTCTGTTTTGTCTTACACAGTTTCCTTTGCTATAAATAATAGTCAAGTGACCATAGAAATTTTAACTGGCTCAAATTACAAGAGACGGAGGTAGGACATAGATTTTCCTTAGGAATAGTTGATCTAGATATGGCACTAAGGGAAGACATGCCTGACGTACCCAATGACAGCACACCTGAACACAGAAAGAGTCTGGCTAAGTGGGAGAAATCTAACCAACTTAGCTTGGTTGCAATTAAGAGGAGCATTGCTGAACACCTGTTGAGTGGTTTGCCTGACACAACATCTTTTAAAGATATTTTTACTGCTATCGAAGATAGATACCAGGTATCCAATAATGCTGAGTTTGGATATTTAATGAAAGAGTTGATGGATATGAGGTATGACCATAATGGGGGTGTTAGGGAATTTATTCTAAGAATGGTTCACATTCAAACCAAACTGAAAGCCTAATCCATTGACCTGAATGAAAATTTCATTGTTCACCATGCCTTAAACTGTCTCCCTATTGAATTTACCCAAATCAAAACAACATATAATACCATTGGTGAGAAGTGGAGTGTTAATGACCTTATTACCAAATGTGTGGCCGAGGAAGAGAAACTTAAGAAAGAAAAGAGTGATTTAGCTCCCCTGACCATTCATACTAAATCCCATTCTAACAAGAGTCATATGAAACATAAGAAACACTCTTATAGTGCTCCCTACAAGAAATTTGGCAATAGTCACTACCACAATGTAGGAGGGCCTAGGTAAACTGCCTTTAAGAAAGAACCTTGGTGTGTCTTCTGTAAGGTCAAGGGACACCATAGAGGAGAATGTCATCAATTCAAGGCTTGGTTAGAAAACAAGAAGAAATCTGGAGGTAATCATTTTGCTTTTTTCTGTTTTGAGTCTAATCTAGTTGAAGTCCCTATAGATTCTTGGTGGTTTGATAGTGGCTCCACTAACCATATTGCTGTGTCCTTATAGGGGTTCATAAACATGAGAAAGCCAAGTCTGAAAGAAAGCAAGCTGAGGGTAGGAAATGATCTTGAAGTAGAAGTGGAGTGCGTTGGAGATGTTACCTTAGTTTTAGATTAAGGGCATGAACTTATTTTAAAGAATACCTTTTATGTACCTTCTTTTAGAAGGAATTTGATTTTAGTTTCTTGCTTAGATAAACTTGGTTTTACCTTTTCTTTTGGTTGTGGAAAAACAAAATTATTTTTAATTATGCAATAATAGGATCTGGATTTTTAGTGGATGGTTTATATAAATTGTCTTTGGCTTCTGATAATTTTCCTACATCTTTCAATGTTGAGACTACTCATGCTAAGCAGTCTAGGATAAAAGAGAAATCCTCGTTCTTGTGGCACAAACGCTTAGGTCACATCTATAGGGAAAGGGTAGAGCAATTAATTAGAGATAACATTTTACCTTCATTAGACTTTAATGATTTGGGGACAGGTGTAGATTGCATCAGGGGAAAATTCACTAAGACCAAAAAGAAAGACGCAAATAGAAGTCTAAGTCTCTTAGAAATCATTCACATAGACATCAGTGGACCTCTATCTCCTACTATTTATGGTAACAAGTACTTTGATACCTTTATTGATGACTTTTCCCGATTTAGCTATCTTTTTCTAATTAAAGAAAAATCTGATGCACTTGAGAAATTCAAAAATTTTAAAACTGAAGTTGAAAAGCAATTAGGAAAAGTCATCAAGGTGGTGAGATCTGACTGTAGTGGTGAGTATTATGGTAGATTTGATGCTGGGCAGCAACATATGGGACCATTTGCTAAATTTTTGCAAACTTGTGGAATTGTTCCACAATATACCATGCCTGGTAGTCCTGAATAAAATGATGTAGCTGAAAGGCGAAACCATACTTTAAAAGATATGATGAGTGAAACTAATTTACCAGATTTTTTATGGGGGGAGCCTTAAAAACTGCTCTTTACATCCTTAACAGAGTTCCTAGAAAATCCGTTCCAAAAACACCTTTTGAACTTTGGACAGGTAGAAAAGCCAGTTTAAACCATTTTCGTGTATGGGGTTGTCCTGTAGAAGTTAGGATCTATAATCCCTTAGAGAAAAAGACAGACCCTAAAAACTACCCATTGTTACTTCATTGGATATCCAGACCATGCAAAAGGGTATAGGTTCTATTGTCCTAAAAGCTGTCTTAGAATTGTGGAATCTATGAATGCAAAATTTTTAGAATTGGACAAGGTTGAAGTTATTATTCTTGCTATTGATTCCACTGTTAATGTGCTTGAGATTGTTTCTTTTCCTGTTGCCATTGATAACATGCCTACAGTTATTGTTCCAGTCGAGAACTTGGTTGATGCTCCTTTAGTTGATTTCCCTACTCCGGTTGATCAGTCTAATAATGTTGCTGACCCTCTTGCACTAGTTGATACTTCTCAACCTAATGAACCTATTATGCAAGTACCTCTTAGAAGGTCAGTTAGACAGAGGAGACCGGATATTTCCAACGATTACTTTGTTTTGCTTAGTGAAGACATGTATGTTATTAGGGATAATATTGATCCTAAATCTTATCAGAAGGCGATGTCTTGTGCTCATTCTTATATGTGGGTAGATGCCATGAAAGAAGAAATACAGTCTATGGCTAATAATGAAGTGTGGGAACTTATTGAATTGCCTAAAAATTGTAGGGCGATTGGTTATAAATGAATTTTTAAAACCAAGAAGGACTCGAAGGGTCACGTTAAGAGATATAAAGCTAGGCTAGTAGCGAAAGGTTTCACGCAAAGAGAGGGCATTGACTTCACTGCAACTTTTCCCCCGTGTCCAGTAAATATTCATTGAGAGTTGTCATGGATCTTGTAGCACATTTTGATATGGAGGTACATCAAATGGTTGTCAAGACAACTTTTTTGAATGGTGATCTCCTTGACAAAGTATACATGCAACAACCTGAGGGTTTTCAGTCAAATGGTAATAAGCATTTAGTGTGCAAATTGAAGAAATCTATTAATGGTCTGAAACAGACTTCTAGGTAGTGGTACCTGAAATTTGATGAAGTCGTTACCTCCTTGGGTTTTGAAGAAAATAATGTTGATCAGTGTATATACCCAAAGTTCAGTAGGCGTAAGTTCATTTTTCTTGTTTTATATGTTGATGATATTCTACTTGCTAGCAGTGATCTTGGCTTGCTGAATGAAACTAAACAAATGCTAATAAAGCATTTTGAGATGAAAGATCTTGGTGAGGCAAGTTTCGTGCTAGGAATTGAAATTCACAGGGATAGATCTCGTAACTTACTTGGCTTGTCTCAAAGGGATTATATTAATAAAGTCCTGGAGAGATTTGACATGCAAAACTATAAACCTGGTGATGTACCAGTTGTTAAGGGTGACAAATTCAATAAAAACCAGTGTCCTAAGAATGAAATTGAAAAGGCAGAGATGAAGAACAAACCATTTGATAGTGTGTTGGGGAGTTTGATGTATGCTCAGGTTTGCACTAGGCCTGATATTGCTTGTATAGTTGGCGTTTTGGGTAGGCACCAGTCTAATCTTGGTAATGCTCATTAGGTAGCTGCTAAGAAAGTGATGAGAAACTTGCAGAAAACCAAGGAATATATGTTTGTGTTTAGAGTTGACAACTTAGAGATAATAGGGTATAGTGACTCAAATCTAGCTGGGTGCCCTAATGATATGAAATTGACTTCTGACTACATGTTTATATTAGCAGGGGGTGCGATATTTTGGAAGAGCAAGAAGTAGACTATGGTTACGTCTTTTACTATGTAGGCTAAATTTATTGCTTGTTATGCGGCTGCTACTCATGCTGTTTGGTTGAGAATCCTGATGACTGGACTTCGTATTGTGGATTCCATTGCTAGACCTCTCAGAATCTATTGTGATAATAGTGCAGTAGTGTTTTACACTAAAAATAACAAGACTTCTAGTGGTTCGAAGCATATGGAATTAAAGTATATGACTGTTATAGACCTAGTAAAAAATAAAGAGATAGTCATCAAGCATATAGATACAAAGTCCATGCTAGTTGATCCTTTAACCAAGGGTCTTCGACCTATAATGTTCCAGAAGCACGTTGAAGACATGGGGATTTTAAGCTCTTTTAATGTGCTTGACTAGTGGGAGTTTTGAAATGTATGTGATCTTTCCTTGTCTTGTTAGACTTTTATTATTTAATACTTGAATGTTCATTTCGTATGGATTATGTTATTTTAATGTAATTGATTTGAATATTCTCTTATTACTATTTAGTATATATATCAATTGCTATTTCAAAACTTGGTGTCCTTTTATATCATCATGTCTCGTGATTGACACCATATTAGAGTTAGAGAACTGTTACAAAATTTTGAACTTGGTACATATATATTTTTTAAATGTGGCCATATTGCACAAAATTTAGTTTATTAGCCTGAGAGTCATTTTCAAAGGTTTTTTCACAAAAAATAATTAAATAAATAAATTTAAACAATTGATTTTACCCAAGTGGGAGAATGTTAGAATATATTTTATGGGCTACAATCAATTTTTTTTTGGTTTTATTAAAAACAGGATAATGATATGAACCCTATTGAGATGCCTATGGTCCACTATTATTTTGATACCTATTGGACTTAAGCACTTTATATCGTTAGTGTGATTAATGGTGTAGTCTAACCCTAAGACCCATGATGGGCAAGCCTAGGGTTAATATCTGGGGCTAGGTCCAGTAACACTCCCTATATATACATATGTATGGTCTCTTTATAGTTGGTCCCATTGAGAACTGTATTTTCTAAAGAGAGTGGGTTTTCTGTGGAAGTCCTTGCCGTCACCAAACGCTTGCGCGATGCTTTCATCATTTGTTGATCATGTCTTCAACAAGTAAGTATCTGTGTTCCCTATCACGTAATTGATTTAATGATTTTGGTTTTTTTAACAATAATCTACAGAAAAGTTAACTTCATTTTTAGGGTGGTTGTTGATTCTTCTTCTTTTCTCTGTTAGTATGCACCCAGTTTTTTCTTCCCTGACTTTTTGGTGAATTAATGATACTAGTGAAACATATGTGAGTCATGCACTGACCTCAAAACAAAAATTTAAACACCAATAAAGCTTATTTTTAATGCTATATAAAATATAAACAACTAGTTCACATCTCATTCAGACAAGAGCCCTCTCCCGTTGCACCCTTCTTATATAATATCGTTTTTGTATTATTCTCATATATACATTATCAACATTCAATGAATGGAGATTAAATCCCTTGTTCAATTATAATATCTCAAATAGCAATATGATATAGCCACGAATATCATTTCTTATGACCCGATATATGAGAAATACTAATAAGGGAGAACAGAAGACTACATAATGGTTATGGTTGTGGTTGTGGTTGTGGTTGTGAGTTTAACATCAAAATGATTGTAGGTTGAGAACTTAGGATTTAGGATTCTTAGTTTTTAGAGATTATGTTTGCATTTTAGTGGGTTAGGTAAACATAAGAGAAGAATGGATAAATATGTTAAGGACTATTTCATATTTTTACCTAATAAATTGATTTTTCGATTTATTATTTAAAATTGGCATATGTAGCTCAATCTCGACATCAAAAGGTTCATGGTGATTTTTAAAAAGTTTAAGGGTCGATTTGGTAAAAAAAATGCAAGGGGTTAACTATTCTAAACACCAAAGTATAGGGTCATTAAAAGGATTTTTTCAAAATATTAAAAAATATACAAAATAACATAATTTTCATCACATTATATTAAAAATTATCCCAATATAAATATATGCAAAGAATATTATATTACAGTCAAATGTTTATAAATGTCGGTAACAATGTCATTACGGTTGAGTGTTTTGTTTCTATCTATTAGTCTGAAACCCACTGTCCATATTACCATTGTGATCTATTGCTGCTCTCCTCTTTGTTTTTATAGTTTGTTATTGTCTTGAACTAATGCTATATTTTCCTTTAAATCTTTTACTTCTTGGTTCAAAGGATAATTTAAGAGATCTAAGATTAATATATTCATATTTCCTTTTATTTGCATGTGTGGAGTTACCAACCTATGAATTTGTCACCTTGCTTTTTATGGACTAGTTTAATGTAAACAATAAAAATAGGTAGGTAAGTATATATTAAACTCACATCTATACATTTTTGACTAAGTATACATTTTCATTAGTTAAAGCTTCATTGTGAATTCTAGTTTGCTAAATACAATTTACTTATTATCAATTTAAGAAACATATTAAATGTAAAGGGAAGGTGATAATATGTAAATAAATATAAAGATGTCTCTTTTATTTTTGGTCATCCAGTTATTGGTCCTCTAGATTGCCTCCTGTAATACTGCTATCAAGACCTGAAAAACAATACGTATCATGTTAACATTTTATATTTACATGTCATCAATCTTTATTGCAGTTATAAGTATTTCAAGAATTAGAGATATGATAATCTCATTAGTGTTAGTATGATGGGATAAAGGTCTGTAAAAAAGTATTATGTAACAATATCCAAACTCAAATATTGTTGAGCCCAATCAAAATGAGGAAACTAATAAGCTCTATAGAGTTAATGGTGAAGTTGAGGTCACTAACTCTATTGGTGGAGGATCTCGTAACCTTGAGGATGCCAGCCCTACTTTCCTAGTAACGTAACCCGCTTCGTCTAGACTTTTAGTTTTCTTTTATTATTTTTCCTTGTATGCAAGGATGTAGATGTATTTATGTTATGGGTATTTTGAGCCCTTTAAGTTTTGTTTATGAAAATTATATTTAGTTTATATTTACAAACTTGTTTTTTTTTATATTCAAGATTACCTTTAAGGCCTGTAGGGTCTAGCTCTAATAATTATCAATTTCGAATGAATGAAAAATATGACAGGCATGTAGGGTCTACCTTTGTTATCTTAGTATATTTTGTTTGAAATGAATGTGGTAGGTATTAAGGTTGGTGAAAAGCTCACATCCTAGCTTAGTTTGACTTAAATGAACCAACTCAACTCAAGTCCATCAATTTTTAGCTAGGTTTAGGCTTCTTTTTTAAAATTTTGGGCCTTCAAGCTAATCTTGAGCTTAGTCTTTGATTTTACATACTTAAGCCTGACTATTAAAAAAAAGAAAACCGTTTTACCTCCCCTTTAGTTTCTTTTTCTTCTTTAGTGTCGCGTATAATAGTTCATAGTTCATAGTTCATATTTCTCTGTTTTTAAGATCTCAATTTAACTTGAATTGGTGTAGAAGTAGCTATGTTGTGATGCACAAATAGTCTATGCACTCAAGCATAATACGTAATGATTTCAACTTGTCATTGCATCTTTTTTATTTCTTGACAAAGTTCTTTTCTTATGTCTCCAAAATCTGATAGAGGAAAGTACTTTCTCTTATTCAATTGTTAACCTTTAGACTTTAGTCTTTAAAATTGATTTCTATTAGGTTATATGTATGGTAATACTTGTTTATATGTTTTCATGTATGATGAGAAGACACAAGATCTTAAATTTTCCAAATAGGCTTTTATACATGCAATATTATCAATGGTGAGATTTGGAAACAACTTCAAACTCATGTTAGAGATGAGGGGATCGTAGATTGATGGGTCAGGTTAATTTTAAGTTAGAGTGTAGATGGGTTAGAGCCTTTAGGCTTTAGAAGAGCTTGAGTTACTTGAAGCCTATAGAATGGTATAAACTAAGCTTGATTGAGCTTCGAGTTAGGATCAGGTTAAACCCTAAGAAGGTCAAGGAGTCAGATTGGTGATAAACCTGGCCCAACTCGACCCATTTCCATCCCTAGTAGGCATGTGGAGTCTAGCTCCAACACCTTATTCAATTTTGAACAAAACGAATATGATAGGGTTAAAATTTAAAATTTAACTTGTCAATAAGTGGGTTACGGAATCTAGTTTCATTTCTTTAACAAAATTTTAATTTGTCAATAACATGATTGTGAAGTCTTACTCTGATGACTTTAACTAAAATCTGAATTATTGATATATTGATATAAGGTTATAGATTCTAGTTGTATTACTTTAGCAAAATTTTAAATTTTAGTTTGTCAATAATAGGCTAGGCTTTTGGAGTCTAGCTTTATGCCTTTATTTTTTTTCATCAAGCTTTGAGCCTGATAATAACGGGTTTAGTGATCTACTAATTATTTAACTTGGTAAAATTTTCTTTTTAATTCAGAAAGCTAAAATGACTTCTCCTAACTTAAAGGCTTTTAAGACTGTAGGTTTTTATTTTGAGCTAAGGAGCTAAGATGACTTCTCCTAGACTTGAGGCCTTCAAACTTACATGTTTTTGTTTTAAGCTAGGGGATTAAAATGACGTACATATAAGTATGAGATTTTTATAAATTAGCCTATTTGTAAATGCAAGACAACTTCAATTTGTTAAGCCTTTCGATTTTGTAACTTTAATTACGATAATATCATTGATGTGGTATAATCTTGACTAGTTTGGGAATAGATTGCTTCAAAAAATTTCCTTCCTAAGATTTCTAATTTCTTTAAAAACAAAGTCCTTATAGTGGAGGTGTTAATTTTTATCTTACGAGTATGTAGTTATCTAACCCTTTATTAATATGCTTCATTCTTGCACTCTTTAATTAAGTCAAGTTCTTTCCAAAATTGATCATCATTAGCCAAAGAGTTATGCAATACCATAAGACTTGATAATTTTAACTATAAAGGAATTAAAGCTTTAACACTAAATTCAAGCAAAAGAGTGTTTCTCCTATGGGCATTCTAGATGTTATTTGTTATGTCTAAACTATCTTGTAGATTCTTCAATCTAAGTGCCTTTATATATCCTTAACCTTCACTTTTAAGCCTTGTAATACAATCCTATTTGAGAAATTTTACTAGCCCATTAGCATATAGGTTTGCAGGAGATGCAAAGCAATTTTTAACTCTTAATTCTTTGTAAAAGTACCTAAAGGACTTACTATCGAAATAGGTTCCATTATTTGTGATTACTGCTAACGGGAATCCATACCTGGTTATGATATTTCTCTTTTTAAAGCTTTGGACTACCTTCTTAGTTATATTGGCTAGGGTTTCAACTTTTACACATCTTGTGAAATAATTTAATACATTAAGGATAGTTTGAGTTATTTTATCAGGGGTGATAGTCTAAAAACATTCATTCCACATCAATTGAAAGGGATGGAACATGATACCATGTCATAATCAGCAATAGGTAAATGGTGTAGGTTTGAGTACCTTTTGCACTTGTCACAATTTCTTACAAACTCTTAGACATCCCTATAAATTGTAGGCTAAAAATATCCTTGCCTTAAAATTCTATAGACCGATAATGACCCCCCAAATGAACTCCACATATTCCTTTATGAATCTTCTTAAGGATATATTATATTTGGGTTTCAAGTATGCATCTTAAATATGGTACGGTTAAGGACCTACAATACAATTGTCCATCTATGATTAAATATCTCTAGGCTTTATTTATGATCTTTTTTACTCTATTTTTCTCCTTTAGTAGTTTTCTTTCTTGTAGCACTTTTGAATTAGATATAACTAATACATTTTTTCTCCTTTATGGCATTTATAGGGCTAGATAACATATAGGGCTATGCTTTGTAATTTTTTTGCATAGGTATTCCCTCAATGTTTATCTACATATGCTCTTTCATTTTTTTGATATTTTCTTTACATTTTTCCATTTTTTATTTTACCTCATAGGTAACATAAGTTAGTTGACTATAATTCCAAGTTCGACCTGATGGTTATATACCTATTTTAGAGTTTGAAAGCCACTTTTATACCAAATTACAAGTCCTCATATTTTGTCTCATTTTTAGATGTTTTTGAAGAGGTACAGCTTCCTAAATATATTGGGATTACCAATATTAAAGTGTTCAACCTTTTAGGGTTTTTTTCAATCCAGTATCTAAGCTTTAAAATTTTTCAATTTAGTGACAAACCTTAACAGTTCACTTCAAAATGGTATTTTCATTAGTAATTTGTTGATTTGGTTAACGAATTCTTTATTGTTTATGATTTGTAGGTGTCCACCAGATAGAAAATTAGTGGCCAACTAAACATACCTAACCCAATTTTAATCACCCATAACTATACTTAATAACCTAATACACGTTTCCTTGAAACCTAAACATGAGATCCATCTCACTTACAACGCTACTTGACACCCTAAAACCTACCAATCCTCTTTACTCTAGTCTGACCATATCCTTTCTAATCCAATCCCAGTTTTAATAATCCAATTTGCTTTATAGGTTCCATCCCAAAATCTTAAAACTAAAAAAAGTTATATGTTAGAGTATCCTAGGTTCTTTTGATAATGAAAACCTCATTAATGCTACCAAGACTTGTTTGAAGGCTCTATCTTATTCTTAGTACAACATTTCATTGTCAAATGATACATTACCATGTAGCAAGGTCAAGAATATTCATGCTCAAATAAGTGTTGCTCTTAGTTGCCAAAGTGGTTACCATAGAGGACTCCATAGTCGTGTTGGAGATAAGACCTCTACCAAGGAATCAATCTTGTTCTAAGAACAAGTTCTTTGCAAGTGAAAAGATTTGTTATTAGGAAATGCCTGGAGATAAAAAGTAAATGGATAAGATAAGATCCTTTAGCAGACGCTACAAGATTTGTCACTACGAGTTGCAAGTGTAATCGAGCAATGTTTCTCGACCAATTTGCCTCATTGTCACTTCCAATACCAAATTGTAACTTACTTTGGGCATCTGCCTTTTATAGGCAATCGTTTTTTAAGATAACACAATTACATGAGCTTTGAAGTATATAGAAGCATTCATTCATTAGTTGTAAAGTGATTTAAAGCTCTTGAGTATTGAAGTGAACAAGTAAGATTTATTTAAGTTGTAAAGATCAATTGGTTTTAGTTTCCTACGATTTGAGTGTTCCAAGAAGCATTGAGGTTCCTCTTCACCCTTTAAGAAAGATTATACAAAGATTCCTTTTTGTTGAACAATGATTATTGCAAGAAAGTTCCTCTTCATCTAGTTGAAAGGAGACATTAATGGCATCTCAAGAGTGATTGTGTGCAAAGTTTGTTTATCAAACCTATAAAATTGGTTTGCAACTTCTTTTCTTATACTTTTATTTAAATTGTTATTGCATTTCATCTTTTAATTTGAAGTCAATTAAAGGCATTTATTAAGTTAACTTTTTTTTCTTAAATTCATTACTACCCCATTTACCCTCCTTTTAGGTGTCATTAGGAATACATAACCAAAGGGAGTTTTACAGAAAATTTAAAACAAGAATAAGTTATTTATATAATTTTAAAGTTTAGAAAGTTTTCATAGAAGGTGTTAAGTTGCAGGGGAGTCTCATGTCTTAACACTAAAATTTTAATTTTGATTATTTATTTATATTGTTAAGAGAGTGGAATCAGATTAGACGATCATATCATATTCAACTTGAATCATTTAGTGGTCTAGTCCAAAAGTAAACTAAGAATTAACTTGTACTCGCCAAAAGTTCAAATTACCCTTTAAAGAAGGTCTAACTTGGCTCTTACAATTATCTGTGATACCAAATTAGTCCTTAACATTTAAAAATGGAACAAATTTACCTTTTAACCCTAAATTTGTTAGATTTTTATTAAAATTCTATTATTACGTTGTTAACTTATCCATTATGACACATTAACCTCTCATAGTAGCCCCATCTTAAACCTAACATGTTAAAATTATATTTAAATAATAATATTAAATATTTTACATTATTTAAAATAATTTAATACTAAAACTAAAACTAAAACCATTTATCACTTAAGTTGTCAGAAACACCAAAAATCACCTTTAGCTTTAAACTCATTTTCCCTAAAATTTACAAACTTATCTTCCTCTTATGAACTTTTCACTTAACAATGTATATAAGAGGGAAAATAATCATTTTCCGTGTTGATTTAACCCTTTAGTAGGATATAAGGAAATGGTCCATACCTATATGATAATTGTTCCCATAATCCTCTAATAGTGATTCCTCTTCGTTAGCCTCATCCATCTTTATGAGCTCTTTACAAGCCTCATCATAAGCATCTATAATGTTTCACATAATATTTCTATATTTAGAAGCTTTATGATTGAGTTTTAGTCATCTTTGGCAACTAGGATTTTTTATGAGAGTAAAATATATCTATATTCCACTAGGTATTTTGTTATATTTCCCTATAACTTACCTTAATTTTAATTGATTGTTATTATGTTTTAGGTAATTATTGAAGATGTTCCCTTATGATGAGCTTTATTAACAATTGGAGAGAATTGTAAGTAAAAATATGAAGAAAATCATAATTCTTAGATGACACGCCTATTCTATGCCCTTATATCAATCCGTGTCCATCATAGAGCAAGTGCAGGAAGAGACATAACTTAAAACATAATCTAGTGAGAGACCGTGTGACATTGAAGAAAGCTCATGTGACAATATGACATATACCATAATCATGCCACAAATTATTTGTTAGTCACAAAAGAAATAGGAAGATTGACAGTTTATAAACATATACATGCCAAAGATTATGTCTTATCTTTACAGGAAGTAGAGAGGTCCACACTTTAATACACATTCTAGAAAGATTTGTTAGTTAACTCGAGCATAACTTCTTAAATTATTCATAACTTGCTCATCCAAATTCTGAATGAGATCATTTAAGTGGCTATAGAAAGATAAGAGAAAGATTTATAACTTTTATGATTTGGTTTTTGGATTTTTTAGGAAATCTATGGTTTGAGCCATGATTGTGTTCAGGACCATGTTTTAATGATAAGATAGATTATGACAAGACATGGGAAACCCAAATTAAGGGGGCTTTTTCATATTGTATCATTCTAAATTTAGGGTTATCCTTTAAGGGTAAGGAAAACAACCTAAAGGAGCATGGAGCAATCATTTTCAAGGAAAAAGGATTAAAAAACCACCATAACAATGTAGAGTTCGCATTGGAATTTCAGGATCAACTTTATAAATGTTTTTTATTTTCTTTTTGTTTCATTGTTATGTTTATTGGTTGAAATATAATGACTAACTATTTTGATGTCTATATGGGAGGAAATTTAGTATTTTTCTTCGTATGGACTGATTTATTTTGATTTATGAATATAATATATTTTTGTAAATTATCTTTGATTGATCTTAATGTATAATTTAGTTATGCCAATAACTAGATATGATCTAGGTTCACTTATGGATGCAGAAAGCAATCTTGTGAGTGGACCATAACTTAGGTAATAAGAGTTGATAGGTACTTGAAAGAGTCCTACGTAACCTTTCATAGAGAAGTATTAGCTTGGCAGAAATATAAGTTAACCAATAAGAAAGTAGATAGATATAACTCCAGAGAGTGCAATTTCAATTTCAAGGAGATCCTACTAGTCTAGACTAATATATCCATTCTAGGCTAATTGAATCGTGATATTTAAGATGATATTAGGGAGAGTTCTTATCTAGATAAATTTTGGGTCTACTTTCTTCACTTGATTACGTGTTTTATTCTATCTCTAGTGGTTATTTACCCTACCTAGGTTTAGATCTAGGTTTACGTTCAGTTTTAAATTTATTAGTTTTCCATCATATAAAAACATGTCCTTTTTATTTAACTAATTAAGTAATAACATGAGAGTTTACTAAATTCCTATGCTTCATCATAGGATTGATTATTTACCACTATATTACTATGTAGGTGTACTAGGTTAAGAGTAACAATTTGTGATAGAGAAAACTTTTTTGGTAATAATACACACATCAATTTCCTCACTTAAGAAAAATCCTATCTCCTTATTTTAAAAAAAAAAATATTCAACAAACATTAAGGAGAAGAAGTTAGTTTACAGCTAAAGAGAGGGACTCTCCCTCGTGAGATAAAACAACAAAGTTAAACATTACGAACGTAAAAGAACAAAATGACAACTTAGAAACCAAAATTGGGAGGAGTTGTGCAATAACATATCAGTAATTAGGGTAAAGCTCTCCCCACCTTTCTCGAAACTTCAGATGATTACTCAATTGGGACGGAAACCTCAAGATGCTACAAAACAACGATGGTGGTGCAGTGTCTCTTCAATCCGTCTCTAGGCTCGAAGTGATTTACATCTTAGGTAGGAGATCAGATTTACATCTCCCTACTTGACAACAATACAAATGGTACAAAGGTAATGACCATAAGGACAAGTAATTGACAGTAAGGTTTGCAAATTTTAAGGGAAATGAATTTGGAGCTGAAGGTGAGTTCCGATATCTCATTTTTACCAATTATGTGATGATCAGATTTAATTTTAGATTTATATTTATATTTTATAAATAATATGAAATATTTAAAATCAATATTTTAATATAATTTTACATGTCATATTTAAGATGGATCCACTGTGACATGTAAATGTTCTATGTTGCATAAGTTAGAGACACATTAACAAAAGTTTGATAAATCTAATGAAGTTATGATTGAGGGGTCGATTGTTTTATTTAAATCATTAAGTGGTAACTAAGTATCATAAATAATGGTAGAGATAATAAAATACCTTCAAGTGTATATATATATTAAATTGACCAATCTTTTCAATTCATTTTTAAATCATAAATAAATCAATTGACTTTGTTTAACTTTGGATGAGAAAATTGAATCAACATAAACTTGTAAACTAGTGGATCTAAACCAATAGTTCATTCATTAAGTTGTCTCATATCCATATGTCTTACTAAAGATTTGCTTGGTTCTTTTTTCAGTTTTTTTTTGTTCTACTTTCATTTAAATTTTTAAATGTTGTTTTTTGTTTTAATTTCTTCATACTTTTATAACTTATCAAAACTATAAAAACTATATTTTTTGTATTCATTTTTTTTATCATAATCAGATTTTTCATTATCTAATTATATATTATTTAGTTAGTTAATACTTTTTGGAAATTAATTAGTTAGTTAATATTAGTTACTAATTTTTTATTTGATTTTATAATTAATTTAAAATTAAGTTATTTTTAAGATATAAAATATTGTTAAATTTGATAAATATTTAACAAATATATTTTTAATCTAAACATTTTAAAAATAATTCTAATAATTAAAATGCATATTAAAAATAAATTTTATTTTATAAATATTTTTAATCATTTAGTTATTTGTATTAATAAAATATAAAAAATTTATTTTTACTATTTATTAATAAACATTATATAATATATTAAAATAAAATTAACTTAATTAGTTTAGTTTAATTATATTAAACATTAATAATTAAACAAGTTTTATTTGTATTTGAAAATAAAAATTAAAAATAACATAGTAGAAATCAAACCAATGTTATAAATACCATACCAGTACCGGCATCGTATTTAATTTTGGTACGGTATTGTACCAGTACTAGTCAATACCAGATACTGTTTAAAGTAAGTTTTTAAATTTATGAAATAATCTCTATTTTTTTCAATTTTGTAAAATATTTCATTAGGATATTATAATGTATACTTTACAATTTTACAGCAACCATGTCTCCAAAAATCATAATAATAGAAATTTAAAATAACAACATTTTATTTATTTTTGTTAACATTAATTTTCACATATTTCACATAAAATAATAACCATAATTAATATAAAAAAGAGCATTTAATCATCATACAAATATAAAATCAAGAACAATACAAAGTATTTAAAATATTACAATTTTCTCATATAATTAATAATAATTACATCAAAACATCAAATAAAAATAACAATAAATATCTTTAACTCTTTAATTATTACAATTTACAATAAGAGTTCAGGATGAGAAAACAACTAACTAAAAGTGAAACCTAAAACAAAAACATTTACAATTACATTGCATATATAGAATTTAACATATACATCATAAATAAGTAAAATTAAAAGAAGAGGAGGAACAAAAACTTAGAAATTCATTTAATCCGATACAAGATATCCATTATAACTACATTTACCCCAATTCTCATTCGATACAAAATCCTCATCATTTAAAGGAACCTCATCATCACAATCATTCAAATTGATTGCATCAAATGACATATCAATACTTTTCCATCCAAGATTATCTTCCATGTCACTCTCATCTATCAAATTCGGTTCCTTAGAAAGCCAATCCTCCAAAAGATTAATATTATCAATGCAAATTGGATCTACTAAACTACTTGTTCTACTAAGAGTCCTAGTAAATAATAAAATTAAATTATTAGAAAGTATAAGAAATTATATATAACTTAATAATTATAATTACATACCTTTTTTGAAGCTTTAAACTATATCAAACAAAGACCAAGTCATTCAATCTTTTGTGCTTCAACCTGTTCCTTTTCTTGGAATAGATGAATTCAAATGTGCTTCAATTACTTTCACAACCTTTTCCACTCACATATTGACTTAGAATTCAACTTGCAAATGTTTTCAATTCTGGAACACCACTTCCAAATTAGTCCTACTAAGAACCTATAAGTCATAACACAACAAAAGTAGCGTTTTGTTTAATAAAGTGATAATTAATTTTCAACAAGTAACAAAAGTGAAAAAATATATACATGGATTAATGTTTGCTCTTTGTCGAATAACAACTGGCATCCCAAATTCCTTAGAAGCCTCCTTATAAATCTCCATTTGTGAGCTTAGTAGATCTTGCATCATCTCACGAGTAACAACTGTTGTAATAGTTAATAGCATTCCCCATTAAATTCAACTTTTTTTGTAAAATGTGGTATGAAATAGACATTAAGATTCAAAAATGTCCTAGCTGCAAACAACGGAAAGCAAAGTTGCCTTTTCCATCTCTCATTAATGATTGCAAAATAAGGTGTGTACAAAGAAGACATATTTTTCATATTGGCCTAGATTGCCTCCTTTGCCCTGTCCATGACATCATAAAAATAACTCATTATTGCCTTTTCATCATTATCATCAAGACGAAGCACCCTTATCAAAGGCTCACAAACTCGGATGACAAATTGATATTAGGACCAAAATTCAGTATCTTCAAGTATAATTCTAGAAACATCCAATCCAGCATTAGACCTGCCATATTGAGATGCAACCTACTTATTACTTGTAAACATCTATCTCAACTCTTTTTTCATCATAATAAAACAGTGAAGTGATAAGAAATTCATTGCAAATTTTGTAACAGTAGGACATCACAAATTCCTACCATTGGTAAATTTATTTCTCATTAAATTTAAGACCTATGTAAAATTGTAAATGAACTTGGTCACCTTTTTTTCTTTCTGCACAGTCTCATCAATAAGAGGAAAATACTTAGTATCCCCTATATTTTTCCAGCATTAAGCCAATACAATGTGCAGCACAAGGAGTCCAAAATAAATTATACTTGCTTTGTAGTCTTCTTCCAACAGTTTTATAAACAGAATCATTGTCAGTAATGAATTGAACACTATGTTTTGTCCTACTTCATTAACATTCATAACAAGGCTAGATGCATTAATAGACTTAAAAAACATTGGGTCCTTTATAGAATAAACCACAAAATTAATAATAAGCTCATGTCTCCTATTAGTCCAACCATCACACATAATTAAACACCCATAAGCAACCCAAGTCATTCTTCCTTCATCCAAATAACTTTTAATTTTATAAATATAGCTACTCAAAAGTTTACCTTTATAGTCATCAATTGAAGGAACTTTGTATCTTAGACCATAGAAAGCTATAGCATCCACCATAGGCTGATAATAATAAGATTGGGAGCCATTGTCATATTTATATTATAAACCGCTTCTCCTGATTGTAAGGCACTACGAATTGAAGGCTAAGCTCCAAAAGTTGTTCGTGGTGCAAAAAATTTGACACCTGTCAGCTTCTTTTTCTAACATCAGGTCTAGATGTAACATTCACTTCTTGCTGAATAGGATCACTACCACCTTCAACATTTCCACCCTCCCTTCTATCTTTCTTGTGTTGATACTCTTTAAACAAAGTCTTCATTTGCCATTACACATCATAGCTCACTTTTTTCAAGGTTCTACATCTCTTTTAACTCTAGCTAAATGCTTCTTTAATTTGGTAATTCCTCCACCTTTCAAATGTTGTTACAAAACAAGCAAATAGTGTGTTTCTTTATGTGGGGGACTAACGTAGCATAAGCCCAAGGTAGTTCATTGTATCTTCCTGAAGTAATTGAATTATCAGGAGTAATTAAATATCCTTCCATTTATTTGTAAAAATAAATAAAGACATATATCAAAATTAACTTGATAACTTCAGATCAAAATAAATAACACACAATTTCATTATCGACTAATATCACAAAATATGTATTACTTAACTCAAAAGTCCAAACTAACACATTACATAATACACATATATATCTTATATAATGTAACTCATTTTGTATGATTACATTATGCACAATTCAATTTCATCTAACACAATTCACCAATAAGTCAAAACTCAACAATTTAAGTATTCAATATGTGCATTACACATATACATATTATATAATATAACTCATTTTGTATGATTATATCATACAAAATTCAATTTCATCCAATACAATTCACCAATAAATCAAAATCCAACAGCTTAAGTATTCAACACACATAATACACATATACATCTTATATAATATAACATATTTTGTATTATTACATCATACACAATTCAATTTTATTCAATACAATTCACCATAAGTCAAAGACCAACAATTAATAACACAATACCCATATACATCTTATAGAATATGACTCATTTTGTATGATTACATCATTCAACCATAAACTAAAGACATACATTCCCAACTATAACATATTCAACTTTAACTATAACTCACAACTATAAGTTTACAAATTTCTTTATATAATCTCATAATTCAACCATCAACTAATATAATTTGTTCGCTTATACAATTCAATTTGTAATGATTATAATTATTTTGTTTTTTAATCTAATTTTAATTAACCTGCTACTAAAATCCTAAATTACAACTTTAATTTAATAATCTTTCATTCACCAATTTTAATAAACATTCTTAGTTTCTTACTCAAGTTAACTCCATAATGAAGAGTTAACATACACTACACAATTCAATTTCATCCAACAAAATTTTCATATTTAATTTCAAACATTTACCAACAAAATTACCAATAAACAATATAAAAATGCAAACATTTAATTTTCTTAACTTAATTACATATATTAAATTATTTAATTATATATTAAATCTTATTTTTAAATTATTAATCATATGTTAAATACTTTTTTATATACAAATAATAATTAGTAAATTGTACGCTTCATATAAATTAATTAACAAATTAACTACATTAATTTTGAAATTGACAATGCTTAAATTACATTAAAATCGAACCAATTTACAAAAACAATTCTAACCTTCAAACCCAAATTTTCCAATGTATTAATTTTCTCCATAAATTTTCTTGAAATTGAAACAACTTACATAAACAATTCCAACTTTCAAACTCAAATTTCTCAACTCATACAAACAATTCCAACTTTCAAACAATTCACAAAATACGTATAACACAACCAAAATACAATGCAATTGCAATTGCAATTTGCAATTTAGAGCAAAAACAAACAATTTAGAATACACCCAAAAAAATAAAAAAAATTGTAATTTGGTTTGGTTATGTCAGGTTTTGTTGGGTCGGGTCGGGTCGGGTCTAGATTTGAAAATAAAAATGGTGATTTTTGTGTTTTTAGGCGAGCAATGATAGTTGACTGGAGCAGTGGTGTAGCGTTGGGCAACAGGTGCGGTGGGTAGAGGTGGAAAGCAATGGTGTGGCCAGTGTTGAGTAGAGGTGAAGAGCAGCAGGCACGGTGGGCAAAGGTGGAGGGTAACAGGTGCGGTGGGCAGAGGTAGGGGTAGCAGTGGCTGTGGGTGGTGGCACAGTGGCGGTAGGTGGCTAGCGACATTAGAGGGAGCGAGAGGAGATTGTTGAAATTGAAAATGGTAGAGACGAGAGAGAGAGAGAGAGATGAAAAATTGAAAATGGCATATGTGAGTGAGAGTCTGCGTGGGTCGATGGGTGTGGGACTGAGATGTTTTGTTTGATTTTTTTTTGGCAAATAACATGAAATGGCCTAGTGTTATAGTTGACTATTCAAATTAGCCCCTGTATTTTTAATTCGTTCAATCTAACTCCTGTGTTTTGTAATTTTATTCAAAATGTCCATTTTAAATTTTTGGGACAAAATTACCCTTCGGTTATTTGTATCATACGGTTAT
>JAOTBA010023480.1:0-20659 GCA_025629845.1 Erythroxylum squamatum
TGGGGTGAACCAGTATAAAATTACTGTGTCGAAATTCTCTTAACCCTCTCATTATTATATTACTGTGATTTTGATTTCTTACATACGCAAGTTTTTAAAGAATCTTTTACGAACAAAAAGTTATCGTAATTCTGAATTGGACAAGTTTTTATTTTAAGAAGGGATTAACAAAAAAGATTTCACAATTCAACCCCCCCTTCTTGTGCATTGATTATCATTGTACTAACGTGTGATTCACTTCATGTTCAACATTTATCAAGTATAGGTGCTGCCATATGTTACCATTAAAACTAGGTCACATGTCATTTAAGTACAGCAACCACTTGTCCATTAATCAACGCCATTTGTCATCAACTTACTATTCCATTCGTCTCACAACGATCAATGCCACTCAATTATAGATTTAATCATCCAAATTTTCATGTATTAATTTACCACTTGGCTTTTTTTTCCTAGACCAAATATACAATATAATTCCTTAATTTTCCAATTATACCAATTAATTTTAAATTTACTACTTGTAATCTATCAAACCGAAATTCAAGGCATAAACATTTCACAATTCACATCATGAATATTTTAAACTTTTCATACCTCGGAATAAATCAATTGAGTGCATGTGCTATCTTTGTAATGCGTACTAGTTCATATTTCATGTGTGTATGCTAATAATATGCATGTGAATGAAATGCAATTCATGAATTCCAATAACAAACTAATGTTCTAACCCTTAAATATGAAAACGGGTTATTACCATTGAACCATTAAGATTTATCTCATTATAAATCATGTTGAGTTTTAAACTAATTTTATGCTACATCGAAGGGATTGTGTCACATTAAAGAACGTACAAATGCTACGATCCTCTCTAATTTTTACTTAATTATGATTAATATTGTGACTAAAAAAATGGAGGATTTAGCTTTTAGTTTATGCATATATGTCATATTGTTAAACCATGATTATGTTATATAGGTTAAGCAGGAGATTATTAGTTAATTTCATTAAATGGTTCATATTTGATTTAATGATTTAAGTGTTTAATTCTTATTGATTTGAAAGCTTATATAATAAAGTATTGCGTATCTAAAATTTACGTGAGTTTTCATTATAATGCATATCACATCCATACAAATAAATCAAAAGAGCATTAATTTATTTTGGCATAACCTTATAATAGTTTTAAAAATACGTTACATATCAAAACTCAATATCTTAATACAGCAAACTAACTCTTATCGGCTTTCTTAACGGATCTCATTGCACAAAAAGGTATGATAGAGATGTTGCGACTGATAATTTTCAGAAAGTTCCAAAAAGAGGGAATATGACAACTTTCATAAGAATTATTTTGAAAGCCTTTAAAAGATAAAACAATACATTTAAATTAAAATTTAGGCATGTCCCAATACCTTGCAAAATATAAATTTGAATTATTGATAAAAATAGTGGATTTTTGGGCTTACCAATAAGCCTAACCTTAGTCACGATTTGGAAGAAGATAACAAACTTTTTAAAATATACAACAATTTTATAATAATCTCTCGCTTGCAGATAATAACTTTAATGCAATTATATAAGTGCAATGCACCTAAATTAAAGAACATAATTTCAGTATAGTACCTATTTAGTATTTGTACACCAAGTGAGTACCTACCTAGCTAGGATTACTGATGCATGAACTTATTTATTTGCACATTATGAATTTTTCAACCAGCTCTCCCCATTTTACTAAGACGAGCTCATTGGTCTTTATCAGCTACAGACCATAGATTTCAGTTATGATCAAAATAGCATTGCATCAACTTGAAGTTTTGTACTTCATCAAACAAAAGGAACGTAAAACATCTGATCAAACTACTCGTCATAATCAATATTAACTTTACGTGTGGATTAGACCAAATATACACGATATAAAACTGTTCTGTCTAATAATTGATATTTCCAGGAAGCTATCAGTTCCACACACAAAAAAGGTCTGAAATTAATTGAAAATCACGTTCAAGTGTATAAATCTGTAAAAATGAGCAAGAAATTATTCAATACATGAAAGTACACAAAGGAACAATCGTTAATGTTTGCACATTCTAATCTTTCTACATCACTAGAACGGCAGAGGATAAGCCAACAACCAAAGAGGAAATGACGCCGAACCTAGCGAACACGGCAGTGTTGCCCTCTGGAGCAGGAGCTCCACTCGGCGGCTCACTAATCGAAGAGGGAGTAGTAGAAGGTGGAGATATAGTGGGAGGGTCGGAAGGCGGCGAGGGAGGAGAAGGAATCGGAGAGAAAGACGGTGGTGTCAGTGGAGAACCGATGGGAACCGCTGCTGGTGGAAACAACGGTGACGGTGCACGGACGTGTATTGGCGATGGTGCAGGCGGGTGCAATGGAGACTGTGGCACGGTGGTGGAAGCCATTAGGGCTGACACTAGCACAAACAACGCAACCCTTATGTTTGCCATTTCTTTGTTGGAGAAATATTATGACAAACTAACGAGAGAGAGAGACCAATCAGAGAAGTAACGAACTGCTTGAAGTGTGAGAATGGGGTGAGAGAGAAGGGTGTGTATATATAGAGAAGATTTGCAAGTTCGCAAACAGATCAGTTTATTATGTTTGGTAATGAAATCAAGTTATGGAATACGTATCTATAAACTGTAATTTCGAAGTTTCACACACGTACACGACTACGGATATACGCACCAAAACGCGCGATGCATAAATTTATTATTCCTTTTCTTGTTTCTTGTTTAACGTGTATCATAAAAACGGTATCTCTATTTATTTGTGGTAGAAGTACAACATATAATGGCTTCTTAATGTTAAAGATCTGAAAGATTGAACAAAATAGGCAAAGGTTTGTCTGATTAAAGAAGAAAACAGAGATTTGGGTGTGATCCAATGATAAATTGAGCTAACTATGGAACAAATAATATTATTATAATGAAGGTCCCGGATAGTCCGAGTTAAGGTGGTGGTGGTAGGGTCGGTAATGGGTGAGAGCACTACTATGACACACTGCCAACTGGAGTTGCAATGACATTTGTGCTTATTTATGTTTTCCAATTAATCGCTTAGTTGAAGTTTATGGTCGAAACAATCTGCAAGTGCATAGAGTCGTTCCTAGTACCTACAAATCGAGTATTCTAAGGTCGTCTCCCACAAGGACTAAGATACTCGCTACTGAATTAATCCTATTTACTTGAATGAAAGTGAAAATAAACTTAAAAGATGATTGGATTTGGGTAGACAATAAATTGTGAATACTGGAAATAACAAACAAGGATAACTTGATGATTTAAACTTAGGGCTTTGGGGTTCGCCAATTCAAGAGATTGATCAATAAATTATAAAATTGATTGAACGACATGTTATAATAACAATTGCACAGCTTTACTCATATTCTCTCTCAAGATGTATAAGAATACCTAACTAGTTGATTACCATCTCTCAATGTGCAACCTAGCTAGTCAAATTCATTAAGAACAAGCAACTACAAGTTATCACACTAGTTTTATAATATCTCTATCTCTAAATCTAATGTGTTTATCTTCCTAGTGCATAAATCATACTTCTCCTCTCAGTTTATCATATGATTCCTAAGACTGCATCTATGGTGATCAGGCATAGAGACAACAGTGAAATGCAAGAAAGATAAACATAACCCAAGAACTTTCATTCAACACCAATCAATTCATAAAATTCAAATCCATCACCTAAATAGGCTACATCCCTCACCTTAAATGGGGTTTTGTTCCAGAACATGACAGCAGAATCCATACAAATAATGACAATCAACATCCAAGAAAGAGTAGAGAGAGAAGGTAGAGAGAACACAAAACAAGATTGCTCCCAATGCTTGATGCAATCCTCAAAAAACTCCTCCTTTGTCTCTTTTTGGGTGCCTCCTTATGTTCCAACCTCGTTTTCAATGTCCAACCCCCCATTTTAGGTCTTAAAATGAGTATTTATAGTGTCTTAGGCTCAAAAAAACCTAGTTTTTGCTAAATAGGGAAAAACAGATCATCCTTGGGCTAACAAAGTCCGTTAGGCAAACTTTATGTCTGCTAAGTGGACCTTTTTAGGTCGTTGGAGTGAAATTGGTCAGGCAATGTCCGTTAAGCAGATATTATGTCCGTTTAGCAGACCTTCTCGAGTCTCTGGAGTGGAATTGGCCAGGCAATGTCCATTAAGCGGACATACCCTGGGCCTCTACAAAAACGTGAAATATTGACCCTTTAGATGACAAAATCTCTCCTTAGAAATCTTCATGAAAGTTGTAGAACTCAGAGTTCTCTTTGAAAGCGTACTTGAATGACCTTAATCCAACATCCATAGTAAAAGTTATACCTTATGCCCAAAATCTATCCATTTGCACCTATTGAGCAATAAAGTTGAAATGTGTGAGAAATAACCAAAAAAAGCTCTAAATTCACGTCAAGAATGAGTTCCAATTCATCCCAAATTATATACGAATAATTTGACTTATCAAATTCCCCCACACTTAAACTATTGCTTGTCCCCAAGCAAAAACTAAAGAAAACTAACTACTAAATCCTTAACCAAGTTATTGATTCCACTTTCGTAGGTTCACGGTGGCATTTAGCATATGCTACAAGCCTTTAAACCACTATGTGTCCATAATGGAGGAGTTATAGTCTCCTAAGGGTTTACTTAAAATGAATGATATCCACAAACATTTCCTTTCCATCATTCCACACCTAATTATCATCATAGCTCAATCCAATGAGTTGAAAGCATTATAGGTAAGAATTGAAACATAGACATAAGGCCACATAATACTTCATAAATTAGATCACAACTAAGCAACAAAAAGACATCATAATGCTTCAATTAATCAAAATCAAATGTTATGAACGAAGTCTCTCATAAATCATTCACCTTCACACAAGTGTTTAAGGGTTAGTCTCAATCATCTTCTCATGCATGTCTCTTACCAAAAGCTTGCATCTTATCTATTTCTCCACTACTCCCATCTGTGATATATCCATGAATCAAAAAGGTCTTTATTCCTTTGGTTGTAATGGGGCCAAGGGGTAAAGTAAGCTATGAAAGAAAGGATAGGGATTCAATTATTCAATAATTAGTAGAGCAGAAACTACAAATATTACAATCATCATTGGAAAAATTTGCTGAGAAGGTGCCCAAACATCATAATACTATGAAACTCCACCAACTCTATTAACATAATTTCCATCATTCTTTCACCTTGAAAACTGAAGTGAACAAGCTTTATTAATTATTATCATTTGTTTTTGTTTTGTTTTGTTTTGTTTTTCTTTTTCTTTTTAAATATTTTTTTGAAAGCATGCTCCTTCAATTACCATAAAAGACACCACCCACACTTCTTCCATTATATGCCTATCAATAAGAAATTTGCATGTACAACATATATAGCTCTACTAACCATTGAACAAGGGTGAATTTGTTTTTCTTGGTTCAAGGTTCTTTGGGATAGGTTTACAAAGAACAAGGCTCAAATACAATCACTAGGCACAAAGGGTTTACTAGGGGATTGATGTATAAAAAGGGTTTGCTATTTTGCTTAAGCTTAGTCCTAGTGCCTTTTATCACTTTCATGAACATACCATAATATGATTATGTAACCTCGAAAAGATGCAATGCAAGCTCTAGAAGTAAACATACATAGAGGAGAAAATTATATCACTCACAAGAAAAATAGGATTGAGTGCAATCCTTTAGGCTCAAAATAGCTCACTTGGTGATATTTACTCATTCAATAGAATGCTCATTCAATCAATTTAACATTACATCATCATATTGTGGCAAGGTATGTAATCAATTTAATCATATTATGCATCTTATTTAAGATCAATCTTATTCATAATGCAATTAACTCATTAAATTGGATTATAGCGATAATTAGAGCGTGAAAGATGTACTAGTATACAAACATGCCTAATGAAAATATGCACAATTAGTTAATGCAAAAAATTTTTTATTAGAAATTATAAGATAATTCAATGCAAAATAGTGCAAGCACGACCATCAATTTATCCTCCCCCACACTTAGAATCAACATTGTCCCCAATGTTAGGTAAGATAAAAAAAATTAATGCAATTAGTAAGGGTAGAGTGATGGACCCTGCTTCCGGAGCCCAGCATTCGGAGCCACAAACTAAGACAATACTTGTCCTTGACCATATCGAACTTGTTTAGAGACAAAAGGCATAACTTTCTTTGAAGACGTCGGACTAAACAAGTCTTTGGACTGTTTGGAAGAAAACTTCAAGATCTACAACTTTCATGAAGATCTTGAAGACGGATTCTATCATTAGGAAGGTCAAAAATTTGACCAGACGATTCAAGATGAGCAATGCATAGAAGAAGCGGAGGGTAAACCTTAGAGGAAACAGAAAGCAGATGAATGCGGAAAAGCAGACGAGTCTAGAAAAGCAGACGAATGTGGAGCAAACGAATGCCACAAAGCAGATGAATGTTGAATAGCAGAATAAGGCCACGAAACAGATGAATACCACAAAACAGACAAACGTCGAACAACAGACAAAGGCCACGAAGCATACGAATGCTGAACAACAGACGAAGGCCACGAAGAAGACGAATGCCACAAAGCAGAAGAATGCAGAACAGACGAATGTTACAAAGTAGACGAATACGGAGCAGATGAATGCCACCAAGCAGACGAATACGGAGCAGACGAATGCGGAACAAACGAATACGAAGCAGACGAATGCTACAAAGCAGATGAATGCCACAAAGCAGATGAATGTCGAACAGCAGACGAAGGCCACGAAGCAGACAAATGAAGTCAATTTAAGACAAAGCAAAATCTTAAGACGAAATGACGTCATCACAGATGATATGACATCATCACAGACGAAGCGTCTTTACAAACGATACGTCTCCCCTTATGAAGACCATAACTTTAGACTCCTATGCCCAATTATTTCATACTATATACCGATGGAAAGCTAGAAAGATAAGCTACAACTTTCCAGAAGGCAACTTTGACTAATTTAGTCTAAATTAGTCCAGTATTTCCCTAAATTCGGAACACGATTTCTACACCTAGGAGAGACTTAGATTTTTGAAATGTACAATACCAAAGAAACGTGCGCATACAAATGGGGAACCTTTCGGTTCTAAACTCGTTTGACAAAACCACAAAAACTCATACATGACTTTAAATACAAATTTACATTCTAAATGAAGGCTTAACATAAAATACAAGATATAGAGGATACTGAATGTTTAACATGCTTATGAGGGTATCCAAAGTTTATCAAGCTAACTTAGTTGCAAAAGCTCCTAATGTCTTGGAGTTTCCGATGCCTTATAAGGATTGTTACTCTTCTCTTTCTGCACCTGAGGAGGGAAGAGTGGGGTGAGCTACATAGCTCAGTGACTAGCATATTTATAGTCATTGGCAATTTGACCACAAATTTAAGCATATGTATCAATATATACTTATATTCAATAATTCAAGCATTCCTCCATTTAATTTAACACTCACAGCACATAATACTCAAATGCAACATACATGACAAGTTAAAGATGCGATGCACAACAAATGGCTCGAAGGTTCCATGAAAACAGAATGGAGAAACTGAAGTTTACCCCATGAATAGAATGAGTCCAATTTCAGAGCTCATATGCCAAAAGCAGGCAGCCGGGAGAAGGCTCTTGTCAACGTGCACGTGACGAACAGAATGGTTCCAAAACAAAAGCACATAATCGTTTTCTCATATGCTCATACTTTATGCTTTGTCTTCTGTTCATCTAATACAAAAGTCATGACCTCTTTTAAGGTATACAATAATCATATTTCAACATACATTCTTCAACATTTACAAACAAGTCAATTTCAACATACACACATAGGCAAGAATTTGCCTAATTACACTATAACTATAAGTATGTTACCCACCTAAGTAGCTTGCGAAATCCAAGTCAAGCTTGCATTTTCCCTTGCTCTTGGGTAGGATTCCCTTGGTTTCCTAAAACAACCAAGGTTCCTTTCAAAACAACATTCCAATAAAGTTCATAAGCTTAAAAAAAATCACAAAATTTTAACAAACATAAATTTACCACAAACTTAACCTACCCATACCCCATCTAGGTCAGAAACGTAGGATCCAGTTTAGAAATCCATAAAAAAATTTCATCTAGGGTTTCTCTTCTTCTTCCAACACAAAACTTTCATTCTCTACACAAACTCCTTTCTTTCTATAACTCCTTCATCCTCAACACAACCCATTACTTTGATAAAGCAAGTAAAAGAGATGATTAACTCACCTTAACAAAGTTGATTTCTCTTCTTTTCTTCTTTCACCGAAAACTTCTCTCCTTCTCTCTTATTTTAGACACTCTTCTCCCTTGTTCTAATTCAAGACAACTTATATGCGCTTTCTTCCCATTTTACCCTCCATTAGTAAGTGTCTTCCAAGTTTGCCCTTTCTTTCATTTATTATAAGTCTACTAACTCTCTTAACCCATTAAACGCTATATTAATTCCAACTTAATTCTAGCACTTCATTCTAACTTCTACCTTCTAATTTCTATTCATCCTTGCTACTTTGATGACTCAACTCTAAAAATAAAGAAACAAATAAATCACCAATAAATAAAAAATTTTTGGTGTCCAACACATACTGTAAGAAAGTTCAGGTTTCATAACAAAAAGATGAATTAATCTACCATCCAACCTATGATAACACTTTAAATCTGGAAGAGGCTTTCTGTTAGCCAAGGGAAGATGATGGTTCTGATCTAAAAGAAGACCAACAGGTTTTGCTCTTAACAAACCCACTTTGGAAATAATATCTAATGAATATTTTTGTTGGCACAAAAAAATACCAGTGTGATTTAGAGTCACCTCAATCCTCAAAAAATATTTTAGAATCCTAAGATATCTCGTACAAAAAATCTACTCATATTGGCTTTGAAAATCTAAATCACAGTACCATCATTTCCCGAAATAATAAGAGCATCATTATAGAACAATATATTGAGTTTCAAACTATCACATTGTAATGTAAAAAGAGAGCAGTCTGAATATGATTGTTGAAACCCATGCCATTCTAAATCACCAATTATCATAACAAACCAGCATCTGAGAGTTTGTTTTAAACCATACAGTGATTTTCGAAATCGAAAAGCTTTGCCAGGTACCTCAGAACAAAAGTCAGGAGGTAACTTAATGTAGACTTCTTCCTTAAAGTCACTATGTAAAAATCCATTATAGACGTTTATTTGATGAAGTTCCTAGTTTGTAACTATTGCAATTGCAAGGAAAGTGCAAACACCATTTGGTTACAGATACAAAAGTTTCATTATAATCAAGCCCTTTAACTTAATCATTCCCTAAAATTACAAGCTTTGCTTTAAATCTCTCAATTGATCCATTAGAATTATATTTAATTTTATAAACCCATTTGCAACTGTTCGCTTTTTTCCCTAGAGGAAGTGTTTCCACGGTCCAGGTGCCATTATTTTCCAACATATTTATTTCTTGTTACATTGCATTCCTCCACCTTTCATCTTTCACACCCTCAACAAAGGTTTGAGGTTCAATTCCTACAGTAATAGCTAACAAAAAATTCCAATGTTGTATAGAAAAATTATTACAATTCACATAATGTGCTATAAGATAGGGCATACCTGAGGAGTGCAATTGAGTAGATGAACTTATAGAGGGGCTTAACTTACAAACAATATTTGTCATAAAATCTTGCAAACGAGTGGATGTCACTTTATTTTGATGCCTAAGGCCCAAAGGCTCCTTATTCTCAAAACTCTTATATCCCCTATTTCTTCATTATTCTCACATATTTTAGTATCTATGACTTCTTTAGCTTCATTATACTCACATCCCACATTACTAGTCAACACTTCATCAGGTAAATTATCTTCAATAGCCTATATGGATTGCTCATTCTACTAAGGCAATTTTGTCTAACAATAGCCACATCACCAACCTCATCCACGCCACACCAGTCATCCATATTATTAAATCCATCATTATCTTTTATCAAGTAAGGAAACTCACACTCACAAAACACTAGGACCTTTAAAATGAAGAATGCACCCAACTCTAGGTCATACATTCTCACAAACTTTTTGCCATAAGGATAGCCCATAAAAATGCATCTTCGACTATGACTAATAAATTTGTCTCCTTTGTGATCTTAATTATGCATATAGCACAAAAATCCAAACATACGTAAATGTCTAAACAAGGTTGTTTTACCATGTAAAATTTCATATGGTGTTTTACCATTCAAGAAGAATGGGAGTGTTTGGTTAATCAAATATCCAGCAACTAAAATGCATTCCCCCCAAAATTTTATAAGAAGGTTGGCTTGAAAGCGCAATGTCCGAGCTACAATAAGTATATGCCAATGCTTGTGCTTTACCCATCCATTTTGTTGCGGAGTTCCTTTACAAGACGTTTCTATACAATGCCATGTTTATGAAAATAATTACTCATGCATCTAACTTTGAACCATTATCACTATGTACAACTTCCATTTGTTTGTTAAATTTACGCCTCACCATATCAAAGAAATTACAAGAATTCATTGGCACCTCCTTCTTGTCAATTAATAAATAAATCCTGGTCACCGTGAAAAATCATCGATATAGTTAAGAAATATCTAGAACCCCAAAAAACTAGGTTTTGATAAGCCCCCCACAAATCATGATGAAACAATTGAAATATTTTTAGTGTTTTGTCATTACTAACAGGAAAACTATCCTTAATTATTTTGCTCTAAGATAAACTTCACATGCTTTATTCCACAAACTAATATTCCTACTAAGACTAGCTTTTGGAATCAACTCTACAATCTTAGATGATGGATATCCTAGCCACTTGTGCCACATTTCAAAAGAGCTCTCACCACTATTTTCATAGCTATTATAATAACTGTTGCACGAAAGAAGTAGAGACCTTCTCGTTGCTCACCCATACTAATTTACATCATCAAAGTGCAGTCCTATTTAACATAAAACTTGTTAGTGAATTGAGCCACACAATCTGATTCATCAAGTAGCTGCAATAAGGAAATCAAACTATACATCAAACTTGACACATAAAGAACATTGTTTAACTTCAATTCATTGCTAAGCACCATCATTCCCTCCTTTATGGCAGTATTTTGATTCCCATTCGGAAGCCCTATGGGACATTTCATTACATCTCAAACATTATGCAAACATTTTAGCCATCCTATAATATGATGAGAAGCAATTCTATCAATTATCCATTGTGTATAAGAACACTTACCAGTTAATTTCTCATTTGATTCCATCTTCGCAGCACTTAAAAAGTTTCTCAATGTTTCCTAATGCTCATTTTTAATTTTAATAACAATAGTCTTGCCAACATCTAAGACTATAATATTATCAATTGTTCCTGAGGTTGAGGTTTCAACTGTATTGGCCTTGAACCTTCCTCTACGTCCTCTGCTCCTAGAATTAATCAATTGTTGTCATTCCTTGTTCTGTCTATTTTCTTATCTTGTTCCTTGAGGACGATCTCCCTACCATTTAGGATATCTAATTAGTTGAAAACAACTATCAAGTTTATGCCCTACACGATTACAATTGTTGCATATTGTATTTTTGTCTTTTCCCTTCACCTTGCCCTTGAGAACTTGATCCTGCTTGTACAACAAAGCTCATCACTTCACCGAGTTCCTTCTTTCCATAAGAAATGATTCTTACACGCTATTCTTATACTGGGATTGAAAAAATCTATTTAAAGTTGGCAAAGGATCTTGAGCAAGTTTATTGGATCTCACTGTTCTATAAAGCATTTCATTGAGACCCAGGAGAAATTGATGAACTTTTTCTCTCCACGTTTCTTTTCCAATATGGATTCTAGTTTGCACTTGTATAACCTATACTTGCACATTAACATTTGTTTGTAATTAACCAATTCTTCCCACAACTTCTTCAATTTTCCATAGTACGTGACTCTACTCAATCCCCTTTGTTAGCACTCTGTCAAGTTCAGCTTTCAGTTGTTGTATGTGTGTTCCATTTGGCTATCGAGAAGTGTTTTTGTATGTCTCATAAAGATCTTGTGCCACCTTCATATGTGAAATAGTTTAATGCAGTGAAAGTTCAATGGTGTTCATAATCCAGGAGACCAATAATGAATTATTTGTCCAACAATCTTCTAGATCTGGTGACTTCTCATCTAGTTGCTTGATTGTTCCATCAATAACACCAATTTTTTTTTGATCCATCTATAGCACCAATTTTTTTCTCGTTGTTAGCACATTCCACAAAGAACTAGCCCATTCATCATAGTTTTCATCCTTTAATTGAATCCGTGTTATCAAACTTTTAGGATTATCACTTGCTGTAATGTCATATGGTGAAATCATCTTCCTCTGTATCACTCCATCACTTTCGTCTTCTACAGCCATGGCAGTAAAAGGTCAATAACCTAGATAGGCTCTGATACCATGTCACAAACAAATATAGAGATGGTTAAAAAATGCTCCCTTTTTATTGAGCCTAAAAGAAATAATATATATACAAATTTACAAGAAACAAGAAATTTATCTCCTTATTCATAGCTACCTAACTAAAGCTAATCTACAGCTGACTTCACATGCCTACCAAAACTAAAATATGGTATATGCTGATTACACAATTTTTTAAAAATATATAACATATAGTAGAAGCTAATTTGAAGTTATGTTATGTTTGCTTTAATCAAAACCAAATACTTAGCGTATCAATATTCTCACATTATGTTGACCTTTTTGAATGATTATAGGTTTATGGACTTGGATAACACTAGGTAGTTGTTTAGTTATGCTCTAATATTTTTGTAATTTGAGCATTTTTTTTAGTATGACACACATATTCTAATTTGTCAAGTGATCTCTTTATTTATTGTTTTGTTTATAAGAATTGCTCAAGTTGTTATTAATATCTTGTATAAGAACAACTGAACATCCTTTAATGTTATATTCTTTTCATTGGTACAATTTAATGATATTTATATAATTTTACTTTATATATACAATGCTTGACATTTTGAATTAATAATATTTTTCTATGATTTGATTTTATAATAATAAGCAATTAACACAATAAAAATATATTGATACGTTATATACTAAACATATTGTTCAATATCATGGATTAAAAACATAGCAAATAAAATTTCTCTATGTTATAAAAAATATAGCAAATAATATTTGGCTACGTTATAAAAAACATAGAAAATAATATTTGGATACGTTATGGTAAACGTAGCAAATAACATCTTGCTATGTTACAAAAAAACATAGCTAATAGTATATAGCTACGGAGAGAAAAACATAGCCAAAAACTATTGGCTACATTTTATTTTCATTGTCAATCATTTCATGTTGAATTTTTTCCCCTCCAACATCGACTAATATCCGGTTTTTAGCTACATTTTTGTAATGCATTAACTATAATTTTTTTGTAGCTAATATTATTTGTCTACGATTTATAGAAACGTCACCTATTATTTTCAACTAGGGAAATGAACGATGCTTTGTGTGACGAAACAGAGATATCACAAATAACTATAGGCGACATTTTTGGATCAATTGGGTATGTTTTTTTTTGTAGAGTATATCATATTCTATCTTAATCATGTGAATTTTAATATATGTATTCTAATCTCTCACATAAAAAGCGGGATAGCATAATGAAAAAAAGGGAATAATAACAACAATATAGCCATGAGTAACATTTGATCAACCTTTAATTCAATTTTCAGTTAAAAATGAGAAATTATTTTATAAATTTTGATAAGATATTAAAAAATTTAAGGACCAGAGATTATAACATCTTAGATAAAAAAATGAGTGTAAATTCTCATATTAAAAAGATAACTTTTAATTTATATAAAAACATCAATGAACATTAACTAATTATCTTTAGATATATAGTGTTTTTAAATTTTAATTTTATTTCAGTAACTTATACTTAGTTTGTTACATGCATATTCTATGGCACCATAAATATTTGTTCTTACAAATTTCACACATCAAATGTTCATTCATTTGAAAATGTCGTGGGGCTTGAAATCTACAAAGGCTTCAATCCAAATCTGGGTCGTTTTTTCCTTATACAAGTTTCCTGTATTATATTAATTAGCCACTTGCTTAACACTAAGAAGCTTACTTAAAGATCAACCCATTTCCATTCCATAAGATCTTTTTTTTTCTTCCACATTAAAAATGAGACAAATACATGCTATTTCAATTTATATGTTAACTTTAATTGATTTAAAGCTATTCCTACCTTATCAAATAATGATTATTTTCCACAATCAATAATTGAATATTTTATTTTAAAATAAAAATATTATTTTTGTTTGTATTAAATTAATTATCAAAATTTATATTAATTTTCAAATTATGTGTTTTAAATAATTTGTTTAACAAATTAAACCATCAATTTAACTTAAGGAATTTTTGAGCCTCCTTTATGCCTTACAACTCTATTTCTTAAAAGTTTGCAAGGGTCAAGGATACATAATCACTAAATTTTCTTAATAATTGAAAGTTTTAGAGAGACTCCACAAATTAATTAAAGCACTCCTTAAAAAGTGATTACTAATTAAACCACTCTTTAAAAAGTGATTATCTTCTTTTAAAACATTTTACACTTTCAATATTATTAGTGGATAAAAAATTTCTTTATTAATTGAGTAATTGAGTTTTAAAATGACTCAAGCGCTGAGCAAATGGAACAAACCTATTATAAACTTTTATTTAATAGTTTTATTTTTGAAGACTTTAAAAATGCATATAAGTTCATAATTTATGATTAACCACTACAAAAAAAGTGACATATAGTGATGCCTACTATTAGTGACACATACAAAGATTGTTACTAAATGAAGGTTATAACAGCGGTTGAGGAGAGTGTCAGTAGCAATAGGGACAACCACTGAATTTCATCCTTAAATTCAAGTGTATAGTGATGGATCACGGGTTCCATCCCTAAATTTGGTTGACTAGTGACAGTTCAGTAATAGGGACGAAGAAAATTATCTGTCATTGAGTTCAAGTGACTAGAAACAATAATTAATTTTTCAAATAACATTTGTATATATATTTACAAAATAATGACTATATATATAATTAATTAATAACTTAAAATATAAATTAAAGTAATATATAGAAATTTAAGTTTAATTGTAGTTTCATTTTAAAATAGGAATTATATAATTTAAATTTTCTAATTTTGATAGAGATAATCTTTGGAGAATTAGTTAAATTCATATCAATTTTAATCCTTTATCGGTACAGGAAAATTTAGCTTTGAGTGCCATGTGAGGTGATAAAAGATATGTACGATTTAAATGTTCTTAGCATCTTTACTTTTGAAATATAAAAGCACGATTAATTTTTTAAGTGTAATTTTTTATTATTTATGTCAGTTGTTAACAAAGACAGGTGTTGAAGTGGCCTAAATCATACGCAAACAAAGAGAGGTATTGAAAAGAAAGAAATGTTAAGCTATAAAGGGAAAAACACATATCCTCCTTGCACATGTATATATTTCTCTTATGTACTTTATTACATTGTTAATAAAAAAATTAATATATTTTTATGATTGGTGTGGTGTTGTCTGAAGTAATTGCCAAGTTGCCTAAATCATGTCCCAACAAGGTCAGGTGTCACGAAGGAGGGGAATTGAGATTTTAAGCTACAGTAGGGGAAAGGGGAGATTTAATCCTCTATAATTTTAGGTAAATCAATAATACATTTGTACGATTGTTGAGTCGAGAAAGATTTAGGTGAAGTTAGTTCAATCTTTGAAGCAAAGAAGCTTGAAGATGATCTCTGTGATCAGAGGAGAAACCAAACTCTTGAAGTTAAACTTACCAGGCAATCGACTCCTTCGTTGCAGGTAAACAAGAAACCTAAATCTTTTTTGAGTTGCGGGTAAACAAGAAACCTAAATCTTTGTTTTCAAAAAGGGAACAACATTCCTCTTTCTTAATCATGCTTGCTACTTTTATTGAATTTCTTGAATCTAGTTGTTCTGCGAAGAGTAAAAAAACCTTTGTTTAATTCAATTGCTAATTACCCAAAGCCTTTTTCTTTTATAATTGATCAAGACAGTTAGTTTAAATTCTTTCTACAATGACTTACAGAAGTGATATTTTACAGGTTGTACTATCAGATGTTGCTCTTAAATCTGGTCTTCACTCCTTTGGCTAACATATCACTAGAAGTTTTTGAACAAGAGTTTCATATGGGGTTTGCTTACAGGTTAGTTCACTGTCAAATTCTTTGTTACAGCTTTGTTTAGGTTGAACATGCTCTTTTTCTTCGTTTAAAACTACTATTTCAATTTATGGAATCAGTTGATTTAAATACTTTTGCTTGGTCACCTATAAAGAGGGAAATCTTATATAGAACATATATGAAATACCAATGGAATTAAATCACTTTCTTGATGAGCCAGAGAATTGATTCTAAACTGACATTGAATATTTGAACATATAAAGTTAACTACATTGAAAATTTGTAGTTGAAGAGATATAATTTATGGGAAGCAATAAAGTTATAAAAAAGTAACACAATCCTACCTCAACTTTACTCCAAATAGTCTTATAAGCAACTAACAAGCTCATTATCATCAAGTTGATATGTACATATGAAAATTTTCTTTTATTTATGATGATTAGAATGTTTCTTCTATTTCACTTTCAGATCCTTCTAAATTCCTATACATTTGCCCTTCTGGAGTAACTTCTTCTCCTTCTTCAATACTTATATAAGTTCTGGCTAAGGGATAGTCATCATATGTGGCACCATTAACATCTTCAACGCCAATCTGTTTAATTGGTTGTATTGTCCCATTTCCTAAAGCATCTTCTAAATCATAGACATCTCTAGTGGTCACATGCTTCACAACTAACCAATCTTCATGCAATGGATTGCTGACATAATAATTTTTTTTACATCTAATGCAAAAATAAATGGTTCGTCATACACATTTGCACCTTTATAACTTAAGTGTGAAAAGTTAACTAGTGTGTATCCAAACTTGTCTATTTTTAGACCTCTATTTATGTCAACCCAGTCACACTTAAACAAAACAATTTTATAACTTCCATGATAATTTAATTGGATGATATCGGTCAACTGACCATAATAAGCAACTTCCCCTATAATGGGATGAGTATCTCTTGTAGTTGAATAACTACTTGTCTCGACCATCACCATTACTCCACTGTTTTGTGTTTTCAACTTTGTTTCACGTGGTTTTGTGTGAAACCTGTATCCATTAATAATATAACCAGAGTACTTTCTAACATGTGGTAATAGACCCCTTGAAAGTTTCCAAATATGATCCGTGACTAGTGTACATCCTTGCTGATCTAAAATGTCAACTTGGAAAACTCAATTTTTATTATAATAATTCATAAAATATTAAGAAAGTATATTATTAAGGCTCACATGTTTTTTAAACCATATAGCAAATTCATGACTTTGAATTTTTTTAGTATAGTAACTACTTAAATGCCTTGGACGTCCTTCTCTCCTTATAATCTTTTCATGCTCTCTGCGTATGTATGTAATGAACACTTGGTGTTACAAGAGTATGAAATTGTTAATGTATATTTAATCTTTAAGAGAAAAGAAGTGGTAAGTGCTTACTTTAGAAATGAGGCAACCTCATCGCAATTATATAAGACATATCTATGTGCTTGTAACAATGTTTGTTCGTCTAAGGCTTCTCGATAGACTCTCTTTCTTTTCTTAGCATCAGTGCCAACAACATTCTTCCTTCCTAATGGTCGGCCCATATTGTACAAGTCAACCTCTTGTGAACATAGATTCTCATCTTCATCATTTCTTCTAGTTATGTTAAATTGAGTCTCAACATCTAATAAGTACCTCAAACAAAAAGTCAAACATTCATTTTTCAATATACCCTTCAGCAATTGATGCTTCTGGATAGGTTCAGTTACGCACATATGATTTGAGTGTCCCTAAATACCTAACATTTGAAAAAAAATAGTATATGAACATTAAATTTAGTTTTTAATGAAGTAAATGCAAACATTAAAATTAAATTGGCGTAAAAAATATACCTTTCAATAACATACATTGTTCGATACGAAGCTAGACTTGCTAATTTTGCCTTAGAAGCCAAATGGATTACTAGGTGAACCATGATTGTAAAAAATGACGATGGAAAGATTCTTTCAAGCTTGTAAATGGTAAGAGCGATCTTTGACTCCATATACTTGATATAAACTTCATAAAGTTTCTTTGACTTAAGACCTTTAAAGAAATTGCATAAATCAATTAAAATTATGCTTACATTATATGGGATAATTCCTCGAATTGCTATAGGGAAGAACTCTTGAATTAGAATATGACAATCATGACTTTTTCACCCAATTAGCTTTCCTTGGCTCAACTGTGCACATCTAGAGATATTTCAAGAAAGCTCATCAGGAGCTTTTATATCATTTAAAACTTGCAAGAAAATGTCTCTTTCTTTTGATGTCATTTGGTAATATGCTCTAGGCAAATATGTACTATTTCTTCCAACACGCTTCTTGGGATGAAGTTCACTCTTTAATCCTAGATCCTAGAGTTCCATTTGAGCTTTATAATTATCTTTTTACCTTTTCCCACACCAAGAACTGTCCAAATAATGTTGTCATAGACATTCTTTTCTCTGTGCCTCAAGTCAAGATTATGTCGTAGCAAGAGGTGCTCCCAATACGGTAAGGAGAATATAATGCTTTTTTTCTTCCAATGCCGGTAGTGACTAAAACTTTCAACACCTTCAATATTATCCAACTCTCTAACAATTTTTGTGCCTGATAAAGGTATTGGTGCAGATCTTAGTTCTTGCTCCTCATCGAATGATCGTTTATCATATCAAAATCTGTTGTTCTTGTATAATCATCTACGATGACAATATAACAAAATTTTCTCCTATGATATAACCATTTAGATGCATTGTAACATCCTATAGGGCATGCAAATTCTCCTTTTATGCTCCAACTAGAAATCTTAGCATAAGCTGGAAAATCACTTATTGTCCATAGAAAAATGGCACACATTTTGAATGATTCTTGTTTTGAAGCATCAAATGTTTAGGCTCCAACTTCCCATAACTCTACTAGCTCTTATATTAAAGGTTGCATGTATACATCCAATCTATTCCTAGGGCTTTTAGGCCCTAAAACAAGGAGTGACAAAATAAAATTTGGTTGTTTCATGTACAACCAAGGTGGCAAATTATAAGGAATCAACATTACTAGCCACGTGCTTTGTGTCACATTCATTATTTGGCATGGATTAAATCTATTAGTACCTAATCCCATCCACACATTATGAAGGTCAGAAGAAAAATGGGGATACTTGGAACAAAAATGTTTCCAAGTTTTTGAATCAGCCAGATGCCTAAGTTTTCCATATTTTTTATGACCATTCTCATGCCATGTTATCTCTCGCTGTTTTAGAACACATAAACTATCTTTATAATCTAAGTATTAAAAGAAACCATCGTAAAATCTTTGTTGCACTTTAGATTATAACCTATCCTCTTGACCTCCTTTATTTGACATCCATCTAGAGGCCCCACACTTATAACATACTTGTTTGTCTGTGTTGTCCCTCTAAAACAACATACAATCATTAGGACAAGCATGTATCTTTTCTTAACCAAGTCCCAATGCTGAAATTAACTTCTTAGCCTCATAGTATGACTTGGCTAGGATATTTCACTCTGGTAGAACATCTTTCAAAAACTCCAGGAACATGTCAAAAGATTTGATGCTCCATCCATTTAAACACTTTAGGTGATATAAATGAATCGCACAAGACAATTTGGTGTGTGACTTACAGTTAGGATATAGCACTTATTTTGAATCTTCTAGTAAATCATGAAATTTATCTCTTTCTCTGGCATAGTGGAGTTGTTCTCGTGCAGTTGTAGTTGGTTCTTGTAGTCTCTCCTCTGATTCATGTATTAGAAATACATCTTGTAGTAGCTCATTCATATTGTCTTCAATATGCAACTCTTCTTCAACCATAAAGGTAGATGCAACTGAGGAAGACTCTTCTCCATGAACAATCCATTTACTATACACTTTTAAGAATCCAAAATGAGTTATGTGCTGAAAGACCACGTGTCTTGGATACCAATATGACATAATACATCTTTCACATGGAAATATGATTTTATCGTCTTTTGCTTTTATCTCAAATGCAAAATCCAAAATTTTTTAGTGCCTTCTATATACTCAAGGACATGTCATGTCCTTAAGCTTAATCCAATGTTTGTCTATTAAAACATTAACCTGTAATTACATTATAGCAAAGCAGTTAAACAATAGCTTGCAAGGAAATGTGAAAACATATACCATTGTGTTTATCAAAGGGAAATTGCTTTTCTAGAATGTTTTGATCAAGTAGTTGCAAAGTTGTTATGTTAATAAGATGAAAACTTAATTTCTGCTTAAAGAAAGGTTGTGTTCTATACCTCTGTTTTTGCGTATTCTTTACCTGCCATATTTTTTGATGACATGGTTTTTGTAACACCCCACTCCCGAGTGACCCGAACCCGATATCGTTGGTGATATCCGAGTCCGTGCCCCGCGAGGGTGGCG
>JAOTBA010023527.1:4842-20625 GCA_025629845.1 Erythroxylum squamatum
AATCAAGGTCTTCTCAATCTCCCCATCTTCTAAGATAGCATCAGCTGCTAATGCATTAATGGGGCTCTTGTCAGCAGGAGCCAAGGGTGCCCCGCCCAGCTGCTCGAAATTGGTCCCCGGAGAAATTGGAGGAGCTGGCAGTGGTTGAACAGCTCCATCTAGGGGGTGAGGTGCCTCAATAGGTAAATTCAGCGGAGCACTACCCGGACTGTTCAAATCTGCCTGAACCAAACGGTCCTCTAAGTCAGTAATAGGGTGAGACCATTAACTAGACCACCGTCAGAACCGCCCGAAGCTACCCTGTGAGACTCTGGTCCTGCTTCCTTAGAATTCAGTTTCAACCCATCAGCCGGTTCTACATCCCGACTGGCCATTGCCGGATCGAGCAAACTCACCTGATCCTTGTCCTGGATTTCTCCCAAGGAGCTACCCGGAAGTGCAGCTGCCTGAAGCTTATGCCCTGTTGCAACCCATTTCTTCGCCACAACCGCACTAGGCTTCCAAGGATAGGAGATAGTTATCTTGTGACTGACCAACAAACCATGTTCATCCAATCGCCGAATAAGCAAAGACTCCGGCAGAGCAACTTCCTTTGGCACCGCAATACAGATTTTAGCATAACCGATTCTATCCATTTTAGCAGTTTGAGTGTCCATGCTAATAGGTTTACCGATGCCACTTGCTAAATGGCTCAAGCCCTCAACCGTCCAGTACTCCATAGGCAATTCGTGGAATTGCACCCAAAGAGGAATGACACCTACAGAGCCTCTGTCCAGACCCATTCCAAGTGACCACTGCTGCAAGAAAAGAGGTTGATCTCCGATGTGCCAAGGCCCAAGTTCAAGGATCTCAGAGATGTCCAACTGCTGGGAAAACTTGAATAAAAATCGACCATCCTCCATGAGCATTACCTTCTCAAAGCCTTTACTACCCTATCTGGCCTTAGCCCATGCACTCACCACCGGAAAAGCTAGGCATTTGGACCAGAAGAACCCAACCTGGCTTCCTTGTTACAGGCGTTTAAAGGATGCCAAGTTTTAGCAGATGTGAATTAACCAGGAAAATGAAGAAAAGTAGCAGGCTCACATCTAAGAGCAAAATCCAGTACAACACGAACTACCAAGACCAACTACATTAGTGAACATAATAGCAACCATATATTCGGATCTTTATAGTTTCTCTGAGAAAGCACGAAATACTGCGACTTGTAGCGTAAATTTCCTTGTCTGGATTAGCTCAAAAATACATATATCTCTTGCCTTAAAATCATTTTCCATATGGAAGGCATTGCATCCGTTTCCTAGATTGAGCCCTCCACTTTCCCTCCATCTAGTACTAATGAGCCATTCTCTTCCAACAGGGTCAATAACTTTGATTTGTTTAGAAACATTACTTAGGTACCGTAAAGCAAATTCAGATGGCACATACTGCAAACATTAACAATGAACTGCAATTAAGTGTGTTGAAAGATGAACCCAACTCAAATCACTATTTCACAAAGACTCACCAGGAAACCATACACAAGGTTAACTCGCTACAAGATGATCATGAATGAAGGATTGGAGGACTTAAACAATTTTGCAGATTGCAACGCCTTCCAACTTCTTCGGAATGCCTTCACACTCTTTTCAAATCTTATACTGGTAATGACTTCGTCGTATTCTTCTGCAGATTTTGAAACTAAAATAACTGATGCACTTAAAAAGATTTCATAATTTGGAGATGGGAGACGCATTGAAAAGTTTACCAGCTTTAGACTTGCCACTATCATTCAATTCATCATCATCTTCACTTCGATTGTCTAAGTTTCTGTGCTGCGGATTCTCTCCTTTATCGCTCTTCTGGTGCTGCTGAATTTCTAGACTAGTTCCAGCACAATCTGCACGGAAGATTGATACCTTCAGTGTGTCACTGCCTGGCGTTTTTAGCTCAAAAACACATACATCCCCTTCCTTCAGATTATTGTCCGTACAGAATTTACTACATCCAGTTGTCAAGTGTAAACATCCAATCTCTCTACGATAAACACGAACATGCCACTCTCTTCCATAAGAAACCTGGAGCGTCAGAAACTCCACTGATTCCCTCAGATACTTCTTAGCAAACTTAACCGGTACATACTACAGAAAACAGAGAATTTCAAGCCTTACATATCCCAGTGATCATGGAAAAGAAAAAAAATTGTTAGTAAGCACATGCCATATAAAAGCCTCACCAGCATATTGTAACGTTTGTTGTACGGTCTTATTACTCTAATCTTTCTAGTAGGCTAGGATCCCATTCAAATATAGTTAATCTTAAGTTTGCTCAACAAACCAACTAGACCTAAATTAGGTAGAAAATAACTTTATCAATCACATCTCATGTGACTCTTAGATCCATTAGGTGACAACTCTTGCCAAAACATATCTAAGATGTTGTTCCTAAACCCGCCTCTAAATTCATGTGATCATGAGTTTACTCATCCAATTCACACAAATTTAGTTAAGTAAAACCCACTATCACAAGATTAAATATGCTCGGGTTAAAGCAGCTTCGAGTTTGCTCAACAAGCCTAAAATAAATAGAACGCTGGTTTATTCTTATAACATTGGAAGACAACAATCATGTTCTTAACATGTACTTAATATTTTAATGGGGGATTTAATTTCATTTGTCTCATCAAACACAAATTGCATGTAAAATATCACATATATAAAACATACAATTTATCATGTATCCAATATATATATATATATCAACCACATAACTAAAGTATACAACTTATGCACTCATAATCAAATTATATGCATAAAATATCAAGCTTGGTTTGATTCTAGTTATTAATCTTCACAATCTAAAATAATATTTCCAATTCTTTGGAAAAGTTAAATTAGATTAAACCTATTGATTCCTAGAAGAATTAAATTCCTATTCTAAATAGATATTTAATTTGATTTGAAAACAATTTTCAAATCCAATTGAAAAATATTTCCAATTATCTCGACTCCTTTAACAAAATTTAATTGAAAACAATTTTCAATAAATTATTCTTCTTACTTATTATAATTTAGAAAAACTCATTTTTCAAAATTATATGAATAACACATTCTAATCTAATTATAAATCACTCTTCCTTAATAAATGCTTTCAAAATTAAATAAAACATTTTTAAATTTCATTAAGAAAGTCATTTATATTATTTATTTAGAGATTGATTCTTTGATTAATGAGAAAATCTTTCTTAATAAATTAGAAAACTATTTTTAAAAATATTAAAGATAGCATATTTTTCTTAATTAATACATGAAAACATTTTTCAAAATTTAACCAAGAAAAATACCTTTTCCAAAAAGATCAGGAAATTTATTATACATAAATAAAGAAACAATTTCTAATAAATTGAATAATAATTCTCTAAACTAATAAATCATAAATTTAATTTATCTCAAATAAATTGAAATAAATAAATTTAATTAAGAAACAACTTTCTTAATAACTTAAGAAAATATTTTTCTTAATTTTAAGAAGTTTAATTAATTAATTTCAATCTAACTGAAAATAAATAATTCTAATTTTATAAACAAATTTTCTAAGATAAATTAGGAATCAATATAATTATTAACCTTAATCGTATTAAGAAAATAATTATTTTAATGATGGAATTGATTTATAACTAATTTAATTTAATAATACAAAGTCATGAAAAATTAAACTAAATTCCAAATTATTCCTATTAAAATCAACCCTTGAAAATAAATTTCAAACAATTAAAAGAACATTTTCAAATTTATTAGGAATTTAAACTTACTTAACTCCTATTAAACTCATTTAATTAGAATTAAGTCTTTAAAATATTAAAAAGCAAACAAAATTTAAAAAAAAAAGCCCATCTTGGGCTCTCTGTGGGCGCGTGTGTAAATGAGGTTGATTGGCCCTGTCAAAGGTGTCTACCTCCAGACGGTGGGAGCGTTGTGACGCTTACCCATCATCTTCCTCTTCCACCGCTAGGTTTTTCACCATTTTTGTTTTTCGTTCAGCTGCCATCGCCCTTCGACTTTCTTCGTCGTCATCGCCTGCCCAGTTTGCTACTCCCTGCAGATGCCTCCTTGGTATTGCCATGACCAGTGACGTTTCACGTCGCTGTCGGTGTTCATCGTCGCCTCCTCATGCCATCTGCTTCCACGTATGGGTTTCAAAAATCCTCTCCAGGCTTCACCAGTGGCAACACCACTGGTATGAAGTCATCACCAGCGGCGGTACCAACCGTTGGTGTTTTTTTATTGCCAATTTTCTACCAGAACAATTCTGGGTTTGTCAGTTTCTTAATTTCAGAACAAAAGCAGTCAGTAGATCCGAAAACATGGCTTAAAGTGAATTCCCAAAACCCAATAACCAAAATAAAGGATATGAACAAATTTCTCCAATTCTAGAACAATTCTACGCTTCATGAAAAATCAGATCTGATTTGATTTTTTTTAATTCCAAATTTCGATCAATAACAATCACACGTGTTCTCGTAAAAAAAAAATCACACGTGTTTTAATCAAATTATAAAAATAAACCTGTCTTTCATACTACTGTTGAGAAAATAAGTCAGGTTCAACCTTTGACCTGTATCATAATAATTAGCGGAATCTTAATTGGAAGCTTAATTTTTGATATCGGGCCCTGTTTGACAATCAGCTGATACAATCAGCTGTTAGCTGATAGCTGATTCTATCAACTGATTTGACTAGCGAATTACATTAACTGGTTGTCATTTGATGTTTGGTAAAATTAGTTGTTTAGTATTAACTGTTTATATGTAAAATTACTTACGAAGACATGACTTTAAAAAAATTATAAGAGTATGAATATTATATATCTTAGTATTTTGTTGAATATTTTTTATAAGAATTTAGACTACAAAAATTAAGTATATAATTCTAATAAAAAAATAGAATATAATAATAATAATAATAATAATATAAAAGAGATAAAGAAAAGCCATTATGGTTATGAATTAATCGTTTTTCTTCATTACAGGAAGTAGCTATATAATAATAATAATAATAATAATAATAATAATAATAATAATAATAATAACATAAAAGAGATAAAGAAAAGTCATTAGATTATGGATAGATTGTTTTTCTACATTACAGGAACCAACTTTTCCGATGGATTCCACCGTTTTTCTTTTTTCTTTAAACCCTTTACGGCAAAAAGTGAGTCTTCCAATTACAACCCAATCGTTACCCACACGATTCAAGAGAGCATTTATCATCATCTTTCTTTCACATACAATCGCCACACAAAAACTGTTTCTCGCTCTCTATCTATGGCTTTTATTAATCTTCCACTTCCTTGCTCATCGGAAAAGAAATTACAGGCCTCTTCACTGCTGAAGCAATTGTGCTCTTCCAGCTTCACGAACGAGGATAGGGCGCATGGTTTTGAGAACTGGAAACAGTTCAGTGAGGAAGAAGAGGAGATCTAGAGCGATGGAGATAAAGATGGAGAAATGGCCTGATTCGGGACTATTGTCTTCGTTCAAGATCGTGCTCACGACAGTGTACCAAGAAGCCCAGAGAGAATGTGACGGTAACGAAGTTGGGCAAAATTGAAGGGCATTAATGGGAAGGTTAATCAGCTGTTGCCCAAACGCTGGTCACTACCAGCTTCTCTAAAATTAGTTGGTTGGGTTGAATCAGCCAACCCAACCACCTAACAACCAAACAAAACCAATAGCTTATTAATAAAGTCAATCGGCTAATTTTGGTTAATCAACTAAAAAACAGCTGATCAGCTAACATCCAAACATGCCCATATAGCACACACTTATTGCAATTGCTATAATGACATTTGTACATCTCTATATGCAAGCTTCTTTTGTTTACTCTCGCAAATTGGTAACAGTTTTACGTCACTGTATCATCCTGCGTGTTGCTCCGCAAGCAGATCTCCGGCCGATTTCCTGGCATTTCATATCTTATATAGTACACATGTACTGCAATAGCCAGAATGACATTTATACATCTCTATATGCAAGTTTCTTTTGTTTTCTCTCGCAAATTGGTAACAGTACGTCACATATGCCTCTATCGTCCTGCGTGTTGCTCAGACACGAATCTTTTATTCACTGGAGAAAGCTTTCCATCGTCACTATATGCAAGTTTCTTTTGTTTTCTCTCGCAAATTGGTAACAGTACGTCACATATATGCCTCTATCGTCCTGCGTGTTGCTCAGACACGAATCTTTTATTCACTGGAGAAAGCTTTCCATCGTCAATCCAAGTTGCAAGATAGAGAAAAAGAGGAAGGTCTTGAACTCATTCCATATTTCGGTGTAGTGCATACCAATACTTTTTGTTGAATCATAAAAGGAAAGAAATCCCAAAGAAATTGACTGATTAGTAATGTGATCCTTTTCACATGCAAGAACTCAAAACAACTACTTATCGAATGCTGTACTTAAATTCTGCTAAAGCTTTGAAGAATACTAAGTTGATGCAAGAAAAAACCTGGGCCCGATTTAAACGTGATTCAGAAGTTTCATGCATTTCAAGGTGCTGGAGTGGGTAACACTGAAGAAATGTTTGAAAAGTTCTCTCCATCCGATATTGGGCTATCTTTCTATGGACAACAATTTTAATTCAGTGATATAGAACCTTTTCTCCATGCTTGAGATCACTCTTGCCCTGTCCTATGGGGATTTTTCATTTGATATATTATTATGTATAATATGTCATAAGTTAAGTGGGTGGCTACGGTAGAAGTCATTTTTCATTCCCAAACCAGTAAGAATCAGGTATTCTGATATGCTATTGCCACAATCAACCAAAACTTTTCTTAAATTTGAACCCACGAACAAGACATAATGTTCTCGAGGACAAACACTCTCTATTGTGTTGACAATTATCGTAATGAACTGAGGCAAGACATAAATCTTTTTTTTTCGGTATGAGATTGCTAATTGAAACCCCGAAAGTAACGGAAGGAGATCCTCCGTGCTTCTTCCTCTATTTTTATACGTGAACATCCACAAATTTTGAACTTTAAGAAGAGGAACAGATATTGTCCTCCCGAAAGTAACACATGCCTCAAAGGCTCAAACTAAAAACGTCTAGCATAACATTGTCAGAGGCGCAGACCTAAAATAATCACTTTGTTCTAATTCGTAAAATATAATTTTAGAGTTTTAGGACAACTTTTGACTTGCCATCTCATTAGTGGAGATTGACATCATTTCGTGTTGTACAATTGACATTGAATGGATCCTGAGTCTTTAATAAATGTAGTAGGCCTAGTAAACTACAGAAGGAATAGGTGTTGGGGACACCATGGATGACCCATCTTTGGAATTACTCCTGCCTCAAAACTATACCCCTTTCTATCAATTTTTTCTGTTCTACATAACTTTGTCCCCCTTTCCCATGTAACTGGTTTCTTTTCTGTTTTTTCTTTCATTAAAAAATGCAAAGTTCATTTAACTGGTTTCATGCTAACAATTCTGCCGAAGCAGATCTGCTGTACCCGTTGCAGTGTAGTTTGGGACACAGGAGGGTACACGGCAACGAGTACAACATATTCGAAGGCCTCTAGTGGTCCTCCATATTTCGGTGGAAAGTGTCGATCATAGTGGATATAATATCAAATTTGCAATAAGAATTACTCCTACCCTAGACCTGTACCCCTTTCTATCAATTTTTTCTGTTCCACATAACTTTGTCCCCCTTTCCCATGTAACTGGTTTCTTTTCTGTTTTTTTTTCATTGAAAAATGCAAAGTTCATTTAACTGGTTTCATGCTAACAATTCTGCGGGAGCAGATCTGCTGTACCCATTGTCGTGTGGTTTGGGGCACACGACCACGGGTACAGCAGATCCGAAGGCCTCTAGCGGTCCTCCATACTTCGGTGGAAAGTGTCAATCATAGTGAATATAATATGAAATTTGCAATAGGAATTACTCCTACCCCAGACCTGTACCCCTTTCTATCAATTTTTTCTGTTCCACAGAACTTTGTCCCCCTTTCCCATGTAACTGGTTTCTTTTCTGTTCTTTTTTTCATTGAAAAATGCAAAGTTCATTTAACTGATTTCATGCTAACAATTCTGCGGGAGCAGATCTGCTATACCCATTGCCGTGTGGTTTAGGGCACACGGCAACGGGTACAGCAGATCCGAAGGCCTCTAGTGGTCCTCCATACTTCGGTTGAAAGTGTCGATCATAGTGGATATAATATGATATTTGCAATAGATTAATATTATATATTATTTTAAATAATATTTATATATTATGTTAAATAATTTTTAGCTTGTCGAAAAAATATAATAATATAAATTTACTATAACAAAATTTCACACATTGTTTGTATTGATAAATATCATTTATATGTATTACTTAACAATAATCACAATATGGAGTCTAAAGATTAGATCATCCTCCACTTCAACTTTCAAAGTTATTCTAAGAACTACGGATCTGTTGAAGAAAGAGCTTGTTATTCTTATTGGAGATGGGCGATAGACCAACTTTTGGTTTAATAATTGGTTCTCTTGTGAACCTTTAAACAAATTACAAGAAATAGAAGTCTTTAAATCTATTACTGGTCTGAGGTTGATAGTTTATGAAGCATTGGTTGACATACAGATTTTCACACAGAGTTCCATTTCAAGATCTCTTTGTGAAGAGATTACTCAAATTAGCCTACTTAGAGGGGAAGATAGCATCTTTTAGAAACATAATAGAAATGACAAATTCATTAATCAATCTTTTGCAAAGATCCTTCAAAATCATAATAACAGAATACCATGGACTCAAGTTGTCTGGTTCAAGAATCTACATCCTAGAGCATCTGTTATATTATGGTTAGCTATGAAGGACAAATTGCTAACTGTTGATAAGCTGAAAACGTTTCTTAATATTCATAATTAGTGTATTGTCTGTCGAAGTGTTGAGGAAAGCAATGATAACCTATTTTTTCAATGTGAATTTGTCACTACCATTTGAAGTTCTACATTCAGAATGCTCTAGGAGATTGGAATTTTATCTAAGGCATGGTGTGGTGCAATTAAGCACCTTGACACTACAATCAAGTGGTGTTTCTACCTAGCTTTGTCCTTCTTTGTTAAAGCCATTTGGGATGAGAGGAAAGCTCACATATTTCATAATAGAAGTTTAATCAAGGAACAATTCAACAACAGAATTCTCCTACAGATCAGAAGATACCTTAGCTTATACAAGTCCAAATTTCATGATGAATATTATTGTACTAGAATGTGGAATGTGTAGTTTAACCATCCCAATATATAAAGAAGGTTGAACATAGGATTACCGTATAGCTTTTGCTTTACCTATCAAACCATGTATAGTTCTTTGTAGCTATTTTATAACTCTTGATTGCCTTTAATAACTTAATTTATTACCATTTTCTCAAAAAAATAATCACAATAAATATAATAATTTTTTTTAATTCCCATACAATTGCAAAATTAATATTAAAATAAAGTATTTAAAATATTACAATTCATTACAATAAAATATCATATAATATTGACATCATAATTAGTCCACAAAAACAAGAGTTCGTAACCACAAATGCAATAAAATAAAAAGTGAAAGCTGAAACAAAAATACTTACAATTATAAGTTTGATATTTATATTGCATATTTAAGATTTATCATATGCATCAAACACAAGTTAATTCAAAAGTCATGACAAAAAAACAAAAAATTTGAAATTTCATTCCATGATACATATACTTAAATCATATTTACCCCAACTTTCATTTGATAAAAAGTTTTTCATCATTAAGGAGATTCTAATCATTATCATCATTCAAGTTTAATACATCAAATGATATATCAATACTTTACCATCTAAGATCAACTTCCAATTCACCCTCTTTTATAAAATTTAATTCCTCTAAACTCAATCCTTTAAGAGATTGATATGATTAAAGGTAAATTGAATCAATAAAACTACATTTTTTTATTAAGAGCCTTAGTAAATAAATGAAATTATATTATTAAATTATTATGAAAGGATAAGAAATTATTTTTCAAATTGATACTGATAATAAAATATATTTCTTGAAATTTTAAGTTGTATTAGACAAATATCAAATTATTCAACCTTTTATGTTTTAATCTATTTCGTTTTTTTAATAGATGAACACAAATATGTTTTAATTCCTTTCACACTTAATTGATCTTATACATTGGCTAAGAATTTCGAATTACAAATTTTTACAATTCTAAAACATCACTTTTAGATTAGTTTCATTACAATTCTGGAACATCGCTTTCTTATTGGTTTCACTAAGCAACTTTAAGACAACCAAAGAAAACCCATAAATAAATTGAAGTAATAATAATTTTTAAACCTAAACCCTAATGAAGAATTGTATATATAAATTATCTGTTTAATGTATTCAATGGACATCTAAAAATTACCATATACATCTTTGTATGTCTTCGTTGTGAGTTAAAGAGGTCTTGCACCATGTCATTTAAAACAATTATTATGATGGTTATGAGTATTCTTATATTAATTTTTATTTTTATTTATAAAATTTGGTATAAAATAGACATTTAGAGTGAGAAATGCACCAATGGTGGACTCTCGTCTGGGATATATATAACTTAACTCCTATAATCTATAAATTGTCCAAGGAGAGTGCATATATCGTTCTATATTATAAGGCTAAGAGTACCAATTTTTCAAAAAAGAAAAAAAAAGGTTAAGAGTACTAAGTGTCAATCCCACAAAAGCGATGAGTATTACTAATAACTCTTTTCCCATTAGCTAACCTACAATTTAGGTGATAATGATAATTTTGATTTAAAATAATACAAAATAAACTAAGAATAAGTCAATATAATCAAGAAGATAAAATAGAAAAGTGTAAAAAATCAATGAATAAATAATTAGTATATGGTCTCAAGCCTTCTCATGCAATCATGATTTCACTAATTAATTTATTTTCAAGTTCATTAAAATGTAGAAATTTCTTAATTATGCTAATATCTTTCTCAAGACTATTAATACCTAATTATATGTTGATTAATTGAAATCTCTTTCTAATTAAAATCCTTAGAATTACAATATTGATTTTCAAATTTCACTTTTAGGTTTGATCATAATCTAGTAGATTTATATCAACCCATATCTAGATTTACATGTAATTCCTTTCAGTTATGCTAAGTCTATTTATACATTAGATTTCTCAATCTTAATTGCATGAAATCATACATAAATCAACATACTGACAATATTAATTCAAGAATAAACAAGACCATTTAATTGAATCTCAATGAAATTAACGAATAAAATAAAGTCACTACAAGATCCATCATAGGATTCTTCTAATCTAGGTATCATAAAGGGTTTAGCTCATAATCATATCTAACAAAGCACAAAACTAAAGAAAAAGCTCAAAAATCAAGGATAACATGAATGAAATCTTTAAAATCTTCAAAAAGAAAATCACTCTAGGTTTATGAAAATCTGCTCAAATGGAATTCTTTAGTTATTTCTCTTCCTTTATGTCATCATAGGGTTTCTCCTTACATTTCCTTAAACTCCTCTTCCTTTTGTCACTGAATCTTGTCTTTTCAAATTTGAAATTTGAATCTAACTAGATATAGAATCATCAACATGGGCATGTTCTGTAAAAAACAATCAACACACTTGTAAACTCTCCAACATAGCTATGAACATTGTCTTGCCCTCCATAACTTAATTTAAATAGCTTCAAAATGCTCCAAACTTGTTTAAATTCGTTCTTTTTTGCTCTAAGTGAGTGAATTAAACCTAGAAAAAAATATGAACAACTAAAAATATAACTAAACATTGGTGATCAACTTTCCCACACTTAAGCACTTGCTTGTCCTATAACAAATAATAATTCCAATTTAGTAGCTCCTCTCAATATCCCTTTTTTCTTCTTCTCATCCTATATATTCACTTTTCAAATATTATGCCTCAAGAATTAAATCAAGTTACAATTAAAATCAAAAAATCATAGAATAAATTTTCCATAAGCCAAAACCATAAATGATATTTCTTTTGAAAGTTAAATAATGTCATTGGGTAAATAACTAGCTCCAACAACAAGAGATTAAATAACAAATAACCAGGATATAAGGCATCTGATTCTAATAGTTACTGAATGTGGATAACATCATAATGAACACTATTACTAACATGCAATAGTCACTAATGTGCAAAGGATAGCATTAGGACAAACACCATTTGTTGCAGATAGAGAGGGACAATGAAGATAGTAAGTTATTTCATGAAGAGATGATTGAAGAAGGGAAAAACACCTATGACTGAAGAAACTATTGATAGAAATAAGTTATTTCATGAAGAGATGATTCCTAAAGAAAAAAAGGCAAAGAAGATAAAAATAACTTCACAAAAAGGAAATACATTAATACCATAAAAAATGTTTCAATCAACAGAAGCTGAAATTCACTATAAAATACAATACAAGAAAAGAAAGGTGGTTACCGGGTGGATCTTGCCTCCCATGATCTTTAATGACATAGGTATACTTATCTTTTCTTACTTTATTACCATTGGTTAGGAAAATTTTCTCAAATTAGATGAGACAATATGCGATGAGCTAGTCAAGATATTCTACACACACATGAAAAAGGAAGAAATTAATGGAAAGCTAGTCGTTGTCTCATGGGTGCATGAATATGAAATTTTAATTTATAAGGAAATCTTAAGAAATATAATAGAAATAGCTCCTATGGGGAGAACTAATTTTTACTGTCATAAATGGGATGTTGATAATCTGGAGTTAGTCAAAGTCGTCAAATCCATCTGCCTTCATGCTGAGAACACCCAAGACGGGAGACCCTAGAGCAGACAATCAGATTTAATACCATGATGCCTTGCATTGCGTTCAACTACTTCAATCTTACCCAGAAGTAGCTCAGTTGAAAGGTGCAGCCTACTGGACACTTACGCAGTGTATAATTTGCTAAAAGGAAATAAAATGATCTTCCAGTTATGATCTTGTGGTTCATGGTAGATAAGGGGAATCATAAGAATACCACTAGTTGCCTACCTTATGGGATGTTGCTCACCAAGATTTTCAACCATTATGGAGTTCCTTTTGTAAATCTGAATTGGTATATACAGGCAAAGTTTCACCGTTCCATTCCTTATCAATTTGGATACAAATTACAAAATAATGTTTGGGTAGAGAAAAGATCTAAAAGAGTAGCAGAAAACTTAGATCCTGCTCTAGACCAACAAACTCCTAACCCTCCTCAGGATAAAATAGTGCAAATCTCTAACAATAGCTGAAACATATTCAAGCCAATCGAAAAAAAAAGTGAGAACAAATAAATATCATGTAAAATCAAATTCTTGACATGCAAATTTTGCTTAAAAGAATCCTTAAATCCCTTTAATAACTCTGTTGCTATTTGCTATTTGCTTAACTTATTTATACTAATGATTTTGTTTGATGGATTATTTACTCTTTCCCTCTATTTCTTTTTTATAATGACAAAGGGGGAGAGTTTAAGAGGATATATTTTTGCATATATGATGATATATTTCTTAATATTTCCTTGATTATATATGTGATTGATTCTGCTATTGAACTTGTGAAAATATATGATATATAAATGGTAGGTTCCTTTCTTAAGAGACAGGCTCCAATGCTGCCTTGATTATATATGTGATTGATTCTGCTGTTGAATTTGTGAAAATCTGTGATATATAAATGATAAGTTCCTTTTTTAAGAGACAAGCTCCTTCTAATTATGTCTGAATTTATAAAAGTCACAGATATCTTTCGAAATCATCTATTATCTCTTTGAATTTTGAAAAATATATCTAATATTATTTGTCATCATCAAAAAGGGGGAGATTGTTAACTTAAGTTTTTTAATGATTTTGATGATAACTGTATAATATTTTAAAATTCAAATTGGATTTATTAACTTGTACAATTAACAGTCTAAATTCTCAAAAGGAAATAAAATCATAAGAAATACGCTTTCTTTCTTAAAGGAATCTTCTTTATGAACTTACCTTATTAGAAATGGTTTATCCAAAAGGATACTACCAATTATGAAGGTCATATATTAGCTTCGTGATTTCTGGAAGATTTTTGGCAAAGATGACATCAAAGTTATTCATATGTAAATCAATCCAGTTGACTAAGGATGCAAGTGAAGCAATGGCTAATTGAAGAAATGCCTATTTAAGGAAGAGTCAATGCAACTGTGAATAACAACTGAACGATACAGAAGCTTGGGAAGCTATATTGTCAAAATTCATCGAAAACATATACATTCTTGAAAGTGATATCTTTGTAAAAATTCTCTTGTGCGTTAGAAAGTGAAATTATGTTGAAAGAGATTATTGAAGCTCATATGGAATAAACCCCTTGTTTATGTGAGAGCTTATAGAGGCTTGTGAAATACTACTAGTGTTGAAGGTTGAAGAATCTTAAAAAATATTAACTTGTAAGCTTGGAAAGGCTCGTCAAATTACTACTTGATTTTATAGTAAAGCACTCAAATTGGATATTTGGGGACTAGACGTAAGCTTGGGTTGTAAGCCGAATTAGTATAAATCGACTGCATCCTTTCTCTCTCTCTCTCCCTATCTTTTATATTTTCGCATCATATTGTGTGTGTGTTCATTCAACAAGAGGCTCCTTTATAATAGGTCCCTTCTATTTTCAACTTGCTGACGGTTCTTTTCATTTTAACAATGCCTTCTTTTTTTTGTTTTCTCAGAGAGTTTTTTAAAGATCAAGAGGATTTTCTTTAGAAACAAAGTTTTGATTCATCTTGATAAACGAAAATATTTATATATTAAGTTTAAAACATGATGTCCTCATGCATGAAGAGCCACTAAAGCATTAAAATAATTAAATAAAAGATACAAGAAAGATTATAAGTAAATTTGTATAATCGATATGCCTTGATCTTCTTTAATCTTGGTCTTCTTCTTAACTTGAAAGACATTCGGTTTCTAAAAATTGTTTCTTGACTTTATTTCATATTACTTTCTTTTAAGACATCAAATAGCAAATCATTAGTAGTAGCTATATTTTGTTATCATCAAAATATGAATGATAACATCTCTCAGTTCAACAATTTTGATACTATAACTATATTACATGCTAACTTTCCTTAAGTATGTTTAGTTAGTCAATTTATATCTACAGTGCTATTATTTTAAAACAAAATTTCCTCATTATATATAAGTTTGGGATAATGTTTTATGACAACAAATTAATTCTAGTGCCTTGTTAAAAAAACTTTTCAGTAAAAGAGGATAGCTGTTGGGCCCCATTTTCGGAACCCAACTTTCGGAGTTACAAAAGCGTGCGAACAGAATTTCTCAAAATACAAACGTGGGCGAAAACCAACGAAATCAAAACGCTTAAGGTTAAAACTTTTAATTCCGACATCCGAAAATGCATACTTTAGAAAAGGAAACAAACGCGTTGAAAAACTATAAAGACGAACCAATCTACCTCAATCCGCTTAGACAATTGGGTCTAAACCCAATTCCATATCGGTATTTTTTTTTCATTCAATATCATTCAAAACAATTCAATGTCCCATTTGAAAATCATCAATTCCAATTCCTCAATCCATTTAATTCTTCAAATTCTATCATATCTCATATCTCATCATTTTAAAAAAATCTTATTTCTCTTTTGCCATAAAATCCCACACATGTCTAAATACCATCAATTCATACACAAAAAGCACTTCAATAATTCAGACCAACCATCACAATCATCGGACCTCCTGTCCGGAATCCCAA
>JAOTBA010023542.1:0-20620 GCA_025629845.1 Erythroxylum squamatum
TTAACCGAAAGTGGGAGAGTGTAAGAAGGTGTTCTTACAATTTTATCACTCTCTCTCCTATCTTGCATGAAAAAATCGAAAATTACATTAGAAGTGTCTCATTGTTTACTTCTTTCTTCTAAGACAGTATTCCTCCAAAGTGTTTCTTCTCCTTTCCCACCAAAGGCGTTTTCTCATCCTTAAGTAATCTCTAATTTGTCTTTACATGTTTCATAAGCAAAGCAACTGAATGTGGTTACTTTTATTTTTGGCAAGAAATTTTACCTTGTTTTTTCGTTCCAGACTATTTAACCACTCATCCTAAACACATTATCTATTATGCAAATGGTTTAACATTTTATAATAAGTTTGCAAATTTGAACACGAGAACAGTTTCCATTTTGTATATTCATTATTCTCAATCTCTTTTGAATAGCTAAAAAAATAAAAGATGTTTTAAGTAAGGGATGACTAAACCAAATTAGCCTTTCTTTTTTGACAATGTGATGGGTAGATTGAAAGATTTTCAGGAAAGATTTCTTTGTAAAAATCTTAGAATTGTTTTTAAGTATATGAAATAGTCATCAATCATTGGATTAGGATTATAATTAGGCAAATTATTTATGTAATTTAAGAAAATCATAGTTAACATTTTGAAAAAATGTAGAGAAACATTATTAGCTATGAATTAATTTCATAGCTAAAGCACTGCGGATAAGTAGACAAGTGTAAAGTATGAGTCAATATTGGCGGGAAAAAAATTTGATGCCAAATGATTGAAAACAAAAAAAATATAGCTAATACTTTCTAGCTACATTTTATTCATTTGTAGCGATATATTTTTCTATGCTTTTTTAGTTTCGTAAGTAACAAATTTTAACTACATTTTTTGTAATTTCATGAGTAAAAATGTTACCAAATATTACTTACAAATTTTCGAATAATCCATATTGTTGAATTTTTTTGACTTTTTGTATATCATGTAACACATTTTTGTTGTGAATTATTTATTTATTAAGACCAAATTAAATCATAAAAACATATTATTAATTCAAAATTTCGACCATTCCATATATAAGCAAGATTATATAAATATCATAAAATAGTACTAACAAAAGTAATATAACATTAAAAGCCGATTCTTCAATTCTACACAAAATACTAATAATACTTTGAGCAATCTTTATAAAAAAACAATATAGAAAAAAATTCAGAAATTGGAATATGTCTGTACATACTGGCAAAGATGTTCAAATTACCCAAATGTTTGAGCATAATCCGAACAAGTACCAAGTATTTTCCAAGTCCATAAACCCTATAATAAATAACAATTTTGGTAAAAGCAACTAAAAATATTATGAGAAAATTGACACACTAATTATCTGGTTCAAATTAAAGAAAACACTACATGACTTTACCATTCATAATATGATCAATCATTAGTTGAATCTTGATCCATTCCGTAACTTGAGAAAAAGTATTAAAATTAAATTATAGTATATATGTGAAGTTAGATAATAAGGCTAGGACTTAGAATCAATACCCTTCACTTTCCTCTTCATTTCCATCATAATCAGAGTCAAGTAACCTTTTGAATACATATCATATGTTTCTAATTTATCTCAAGTTTCTTCTCCCTTGATTACTTCATCTTGTACTGCAATACAAAACTTGTTGTTTTCCTCTTGAAATTGTTCAATGATTGTTTTATATGTAGAGGTTGAAATATTTAGTTTAAGGTTGTAGTCAAGGCCTTTAACATGAACCGAAGACGTACCCAGTACTATATCATAAATTTCATCCACACTAAGGTTTCCCTCAAATTTAGACTTCTACAATATCCCTTACATCTTATTATAAAAAGAAGAAGAAAACAATCCATATATTGCTACTACGTAAATAAATGAACAAAAAATATAACTTTTATACTTACATAGTTATTCCTGCTTCTTGTGATACTCATCCTTTACCTTCTTTATAGTGAGTGAGTTAATATAGTGTGATCTTATCACAGTCTTATCCATCTAGTTCCTTCTCACTATTTTACGATACAAAAAATCAAGGAACAATAAATAACTTAATGCTTATTCATTTAAGTAAAACTTGTAAACACAGATCTTACATGTTCATTTTGAGCAAGTACAAATGACTTGGACCCTTTGTTATAAGGTTTTTCACTTTTATTTGTTCACCTTTACCTTCTCACAATTTTCGTAAATTCAAGAAAAAACATAGCTTAGGCGTTAATACATCTAATAAGATTAATACAAGCAAATTTGAAGGCAAAAAAGTCAAACCTAAACTTTAGATTAGACCAATAGTCACACAAACTATTCCAATTTTGTTCATATATTCAATCAGGAACACGTTTTGTGTGTTCAAATCATAATTAAGAGACTTACAATGCTTATGCAACTTGAAACTGAGATCCCTGGTCCATTGTTTCAATAATGAAGTAACAAAGTTTGAAATATTTGAGTTCTTAATATCTACAACATTTAATTTCAACTGTGAATAATAAGGGAAAATGTAATTAATATCAAATTCATTAAAACAAAAAAAGTAGCCAAAACTTTTTGGTTACAGAAATCTATTTGTAATTAAGAAAACATAGATAAAAGTTATTCACTACCAAAACTAAATGTAGTCTATTCAAAAAATAATTTTCGCTATAATAACAAATTCGTTGTAAAATTAAACATAACTAATAGTCTTCAAAAAAACCAACCCAATATTTATTTCTAGGATATTACTTCAACAGGATATGATCTAGAAAATTCATAGTGAAGTACTTACTATTGACTATGAATTTGAAATTGCAAAGAAAAAGACGTAGCTAATAGTCATATTTTTATGGTGAATTAATAGCTACATATACAAATAAAATAAGTCTTAGAGCTTGTAATATAAGAAGCTCGTAAAGAGGGCCTTAGTTATCCCAATATTATACCAAAATCAAGTGATTTTCCTATTACCTATAGTTTTCATGGTATTTTATATGCAACTTCTCAACTTGAATATTTGGAGGAGAGTTTAGGAAATATCAATTTTTAGTTGAACCATTGATAATGAAATATCCTGCCTCCTAAAATTGTTAAGAGATTATTGTTAAATTGAGTCACATGAGTTATTTCATTTAAGAATTTAGGAGGTGCATTTCATTCACATGCATAATATTCGTATACACATATGAATCATGATTTAGAAAACATTGCAAGATAGTATATGCACTCAATTGACATATTTCGGGTATGGAACGAAAATGAATGTGATATGAATATGCATTCCCAATGTTTTGCATTTTGATTTACCAATAACATGAATTGATGGATTATAATTAGTGAATTGGAAATTTATTGTTACAATTTAGTAATTGATGAGATGATATGTGCATCTAGTCTAAGAAAAATGTTAAAGAGCAAGATAAATTGATATGTGAGAATTTAGGTTGACTAGGCCTATAAAATGATGACTTATGGCATTGGAAATAAGTGACAAATGGCTCATTTAATTAGATGACAAGTGGCTTGAGTATATGAGGGACAAGTAGCCCTTTAAATTTGTGACAAATGGCACTTTAGGCTTGTGACATGTGGAGCTTTAGAATGGTGACATATGTAGCTTTACAAATGATGACTTATATAGCCTTATAATTGGTGACATGTGTAGCCATACAAGTGTAGTGACATATGGAGGCTTAAATGAGTGACATGTGGAGCCTAAAGTAAGTGACACATGGACCAATAAAATAGTGATATATGGACCAATAGAAGGATAACATATGTACCCATAGAAGGGTGACACATGGACCAATAGAACAGTGATATATGGACCAATAGAAGGATAACATATGTACCAATAGAAGGGTGACACATGGACTAATGGAATGGTAACACATTGATTAATTTAACCTTCTTGAATTTTCTAGAAAAAATGGAAGAAAAAGGCAATAGAAGTGAGAGTGGAGGTCGACCATAAGGTTAGAAGAGAGAAAAACGAAAACGAGAAGAGAAGGAAAGAAAAAAAGGAAGAGAAGAGGAGGAAAAGAAGTTATCAAGGTAAGTTGAAATTCTGGTTTCAATTTCATCTTTCTCTTTCGATATGTCTTTCATATCCTTAGAGCACTAATTTGAAGAAACTCAAAGAATAAAAGTTGTAGATATAGGTCTTAACTTGACCTCTGTGAAAGTGGCTTGACAAAATAGTGACTAGAGCTCAAGTTTTGCTTGTTTCCCTAATACTGCCTGTGATAGACCCCTGTGCAGGAACCTTGTATTATTTCCTGATTTTTGAGCACCTTAGAGTCCAAATTAGTGAAAGTATAAAACATGAAAAATGATTATTGATGTCTTATTAATGTTTCTGTGAAATGGTTTGGTTAGGATATATCTTGATAATGCTTTATCGAAGGTTGAGTATTGGTTGCCAGTCTGTTTCTTACCAGAAATAGGACAGAATTTGGATGGAGATATATTTTAAATGGAGATGTTGTTTGTGTGATTTTTTGATATGTTAAGACTAATGGAAGTCTAGTTTCAAAGGGTACAGAATCATGGCATTTGTATCTTTTTAGAGAGAGTTATGATTAAAAGAAGACAACTTGTTCATAAAGGAACATTAGGAAGAAAAGGATGTAAACATTGCACATAAGGTTAGGTTAGCTGATGGTTGAGGAGACATTGAGCTGAATTATTAAGTAAATTATTGACCTATTGACATATGTTAGAATAACATTTATGATGATTGATTAGGATGAATTTGGCTGTGGTGTTGGTGTTAAATGTGTGTTAGGAATTTAATGAATGGATTGGTTATGTTTTGTTTTGATTTTGATGCTTGAAAGACCATAATTTGTGAACTAACAAATGATTGATTTGAATTGGAATTAGAGATTAATTGATGAGGAATTGAAACATCTTTAAGGTATAATTGATGAACTATATAATTGATGAACTATCTTAAAGGTGTCAAAATTTGAAAGAAAAGTGGAAGGAAAGTGAAGGTGAACTTTTGATTCACCCATCCCACGATCGTGGGAAATGTATTGGTCCCTTTCCATGATCGTAGAAATGCTTGGTATAAAAATTGTGTTTTGTGTTCTTGTTGAATCATATAAGGATAAGACACTATACATTGGTGTAATTAGACTTAATTCATGGCTTAAAATGAACTTAGTTTGATGTTGAATCAATTGGCTAAGTGTTTGATGAGTTTAGGTTATTAATTGATGTTATAATTTAAGGAATGGATTGTTTGATATCAATGCATATAAATTTGGGAAGTATGAGTTGTTAAAGGTATACGGATGCTCCTATGAATACAAATGTGATTCAAAGGATATGAACAATGTTAATTATCTATAAATGAATGAGAATTGGGAAATTGTATGAATTGAGAGTGATCGCCTGATTGGTGATCGCCTGATTAATGAATTGAGAGTGATCAAACTTACTTAAGGTATAAACCTAATTTCAAACAAGTTATGTACAAGTTATAATGAATGAATGATCAAGGCTTGTGAATAAGGATACATATCCAGAATAGTTAATTGAGCATGCATTGAATATGACACATATACATGTGCATGGATGAATAATTATGTGATTGATCAACTGAGTAATATGTGAATTATGTGTGTATCGCATGACAATAGAAGCACAAATACACCGACAACATCCAGACATTGTCGGATCATCAAAGCAATAGCTTACTGGAGTATACTGTGAATAACCTAGATGTGTGATCTCAATTAGATATGTGCTTCTGTTTGCATTGTTTTTGTTTAATCCTTACATCTATATATATTGAAATGATTTGGATATGATTGTGATATTGATGATTCCGGATAATTGATTGTCCGAGGTGTTCAATATTCAGGACTGTATTGGGAGTGTTAACTACGTGTTTGTGAATGTGGGAAATAAATGCTCAACTGAATGTTGAATGCTGGACTTAGGTTTAACAAATGTGATAAATGACTGTGCACACTAGATGAAAGTGATTGTTAGTATATTATGTGAAATGATGCATATCATGACATTGATATGCATGATTAGATAAAAGAGTTGTGACTGGAGCGATTAAAGTGAAAAAGAAGCTTAAAGCTTAGAAATGTGCACACAAAGCCATAAGCTCAATGATTGATGAGCCTGGTATCTACAATGGATACGGGACAGTATATGAAATGAATCCAGTATCCACAGTGGGTGCGAGACAGTATTTGAAATGAGCCCAGTATCCGCAATAGATACATGACAGTTAAATAAGCACTCAGTCATAACAAAATAAAAATAAAAGAGGAGTCTCACGTGCATTTGCATCCATAACTTTACATGTAGCATGTGAATATTTGCAGAGAATGACTTAATTGAGTGGATATAATGATATGCTATGTTTGTGTACATGAGGATGATATGAATGACATGAAATGAATGATTAGATTATCTTGAAATGATTATATGAAATGTTTGTATTCATAATGGGCTTGTTGAAATATGATGAATACTGCAATCAAGTACTAAATTATGAACGATATGATATATGGGAATTGATTATAAATGATATGAGATACTGATTGAACTATGTTATATACTTGTGATGTTGATGTTTGTTTGAGTGAGCACATCGATGATGGTTCACTCACTGAGTTCGTAAACTCTTCAAAATTGCAACGTTGATTTTCAGGTTCAGAGGAGACCTAGCTAGTCTAGTTGAAGTAACTTCTGCATTTGGATATAGGTCAATTTCGGGATTAGTTGTGCCTACAAATGTCTTAGTTATGTTTTATCAAGGATTGTATCTTTCAACTGTGTATATTGTACATGTGAATTTTGGATATGTAATGACATTTGAGACTCTATATGTTTGTGAATAAAATTGGAACAACATGATTATTGTAATGTTTTATGTTATGTGCGATGGATTAAAAAGTAACAATGAATTGATTTAACAGTTTTAACATGCCATTTTCATATAGTATATTCCTGAATATCCTTCGGTTTGTCGGGTATAAGCTTTATGGGAGTGGTATGTTACACCGACGCCGAAGCTTCTCGAAATAGGTGATCTTCCGACATCGTTGCTTTCCTGAATCATCCAACCTAAGTTTCATTTCCTCCCTATTTACCTTTTTATTCATTTAATGTGTAAGATTAATATGGGTTGTATGGTTTATTTTGAGTTGTCAATGACGTTCTAACTTTTCCTTCGAGATTTTGCTTATATTTAATGTTAATCTAGTTGAATTGTGTTTACTTGATTTGGGAGTTGTGATTTATTAATATATTTGCATGTTTCGGTAACAAACTGAGCGAGTGAACCGGATAAAAATGATTAGATTGGATTAACGAGAGTTAGGCGATCTAATTGACCACTTAATCAATCTAATTAGTAATTTTATGGAGAGAAATCCTGTGCGAGACCTGATTGTTTATTAGAGTGCTTTAAATCTAATTAAAATTGTGGGCAATTTGTGAATTGAGAGATTGCACGTCCATAATTCGATTAGGGTTTACAATTTAAAAAATGGTTATAACTAGATAGAGAGTAATCAACCATATGATCGTCTAGAACCGACACCCCATAAATGCAAAAATTGGCTAGATTAGCATTAATGATAGGTAGAATCCCCTCTTTCATAACTTGATTGATTCTCTTGACAAATTTCCATTGTTACATTATTTGTTCGTTGCTAGTTTGTTTAATTTAGTTTACTTTTCAGTTTATTATTTGAATTTGAGTCTTAAACAAAGCACAACCTGATCTAAGTGGTGTCTAAGCACAAACTTTGTAGGACGATATCTGCTTTTTACTACAAGTAACAACCTATATACTTGCAATTTTTAGCATAAAACAAGTAGTTTATTTTTGCAATCATCATAAATATTCTGCAATCATTTGTTGTTCACGAGAACTATTGAGTCCTCATATGTTCCAACCTAAAATTTACATTACGAAGAAGCAGAGACTGAAGTACTAAGACTCCTCTTTTTTTTTGGGCACTTCTTCTAGTCACTCTTTGAAATTGCAAGGACTCCATTGGGTTTTGGTGGATGGCATTTGTAGCAGTGGTAAGTAGATAAATGTCTTCACTTGTTTTATTTTAATCTAGGGGTTTTTTCTTTTGGGAGGTGTAGCTGGTTGGTCTTCTTTTTGACTTATGCTATGAATATCCTCCCTGGTTTCTTCTCGATTTCCAATGATAACATGTGCGTGCTTTATATTGAGGACCTTTTCCTCTACCTGACCTATTGCTTTGTTTAATTCAGGATCTTTTGTGAACAGTTTGCATTGTTTACGTCTTGGTTTTCATAGGAACCTATATTCCTTCTTGTTGATCGCCATTCCTTCTTTAGCTTGGGAGCCACTGGTTTCCAATTGTAAGGGACTTACATCTGGTCTTCAAAGGTGTTTCCCTCCTCATTGATTCTCAAGGTAGGAATATATTCAAGTAAATCCTTAGAAGGGTCCACTAAGATATATATTCCAGCAAAACTAACCCTTGTAGGAGTGATAGTAGGCTCATCAATATAGATAGGCTTTCCAATGTAGATGTTTAAATGACTCAGACTTTTAGTAGTCCAGTAATCCAATGGAATATTGTGTAGATTGGTCCAAATGAGTATCACTTTTTTCCTTAGATCTCCCATTCTTATGCCTGGTTTTCAAGCTTGGAGAAGTAGGGACTGGGAATTGAAAAACCATGGTTCTGCTTCCAAGATTTTTGCAATTGGAGTTTTGGAACTAAAATTTAAAGAGGAAGATGTTTTGATCATTAAGAAGTACATCCTTAAACTTTCCATTATTTTGCAACCCCAAGAGTTAAGAGCTTAGAAGGATGGCCTTCTGTCCATGAAGAAACCAATGAGAGTGGCTTCCATTTCTTCATCCCCTCCTTTAGAATATCCATAGTTAGGGCAACAATGGATTTGCCATCTTCGACTCTAAATGGGCAGAAATGGAGCTAAGGTGTGCCTTCTGTATCGTCTAAGGCTTGCTTTTAGTTTTTTTGGGGGGGTTAGGATTAATGGTTTTTGTGGGGGTTGGTTAAGATTGACATGAGTAGGGTCTATGGTTGTCAAAATAGTTAAGGCAGTTTGATTAGCAAGAATTGACTGGGAGGGTGTTGACACGTCTACTTTGTGTAAACTTTTCTCCAAACCAAGAAAATAACTCTAGGAAGCAGAGACTAACATTGTTAAAAGATTAATAGGCAAGACTGAGGTTTGAAAAGACGAGAAGCATGTCTTAATTAGCTTAGATGGGAATTGAAGGAGGAGATGGAGGTTGGAGGGAGAAAAAAATAGCGCTATAGTAGTAAGGTTTTCCAAAGTATAGTAGCAGAGAGTAAAACCAGGAGGGATGAGAACAGATGGAAAGTAGGAGGAATACTAAAGGCGGGGGAGTAGAAGAGCAAAAATTATTGGACATGATATGGATACTTCTTTAATCAACTTAGATAAGAACATTTTTTTCTTCTTTCTTTCTTTTTCTTCTTTTTTCTTTTTTCAGAGTTAGAACATTATAACTTTAATTTTTACAATTTCATTTATTAATAATGAAAATTAATTAATTTAATTATTAATTATTTTTAAAAATAAGAGATTTAATTTACTATTATATTAAACTAATGAATATGTTGTTAAAGAATTATAAATATAATAAAAAAAATTAAAAATAATGTTTAATATTATCATATTCTTAATTTAAGTAATTATTTATAAACATGATAAGTTCATATGTTTGACAGTATCTTTCTTATAATTAACTAATTCTCAATTGCTATGTGAGACATAACTATCACGTGAAATGTCAATTATCTAAAGGATATTAGATTAATAAAAATTAACAACAAAATTTAACAGAATATTGGTTATGTACATTTTACAAAATATAAGAGATTTTTAAAATACAAGATATTTTGTTAAAATGGATGAAACTAAAAAAATAAGTGTCTTTTACTCAACTATTAATTTTAATAATTTGTATTAAGTAGAATAAGATGATAAATTAGAAGTTTTGAAGGTGCTTGGCTTAGTATTTTGATAATTCACCAATTTGCATAATAATGATGTAACCCAATATTAAATTATTTTTGTTTTATTGATATAATCGTGTATGTTATAGTTGATGTGATACAATTTAATTACTTTAAATATTGTTATAAGATTAAATTAAGTCTTGGGCTTTCTTTTTTGTTATTTAGATTTGGGTTAATCTTAGGTTGAACGTTGATTTGCTAATATAATAGGGTTAATTATAAAACAAATCTCAAATTTTGCTTAATTTTGTAATTATAATATGAACTTTTAAAAAGTAAAAATTAAGTGTTCAAATTTTCAATTTTTTTCAATTCTAACCCGGTGTTAATGTCCCCTTTAAGTTTGTTGACGTGATTTGTTCCGTGTTCCAGAAACCTTAATTAATAATAAACATCACCAAAATTAACACAACTAATGAATATTAATGAAACGACATCGTTTAACTACGTAACCAAAATGATGTCATCGTTAAAAAATAACTTAGTTTAATCCCTAAATCAGTTTACGCAGCTTCAATACCCTCACTCTTTGTTTTTAGTTTATTCTTCCGACACCTTCACCCTTCTTTTTCTGGTATGTTGCGATGTGAGACTAGCTTGAGGCATCAGTAGAATAAACTGAAAATGAAGGGTTGAGAACGTTGGAGAATAAACAGAAAATGAAGGATAAAGACATCGGGAGAACAAACTGATAAAAAAGGAAACAAACTAAAAACGAAAGGTGAGAGAGTTAAGAGAATAAACTAAAAACGAAAGATGAAGATGTCAAGACTGTGTAAACTGATTTAGGAATTAAACGTCATTTTTTAACGTCATTTTAGTTATGTGATTAAATAATGTCGTTTCATTAATCTTCATTAATTGTGTTAATTTTAACTAACATTATTATTAGTTAGAGTTTCTGAAATATATATCAAACCTGCCAGCAAAGCTTAACGAAAACATTAATGGCAGTCTAGAATTAAAAAAAATTGTAAGTTTGAACATTTATTTGTCACTTTTTAATACTGGGACTATTATTGTAAAAATTGAACAAAATTTTTGATTATTTTTTAATTAACCTAATATAATAAAATAAAAAGATTCGTCCATCTTATATTGTTGAATTCTCGACAAGCACTACCTTGAGAGGGGATGTAGTAAAAGCGATTGTATAGTTGTTTGATAAAAGTTGCATTGTAAATTGAAGCAGTTATAGGGTGAGAGACAATAATAGTTATAGCTCAATTGAGTAGCTTCCCACGAGAAACTGTATCCCGTATTAGTATCCAAGAAATTGCTCATCTCATAAGCAAAGGGGAGGCTTTCTGCAGCAAAATCTCCAAAATTAACCACATCCAAAAACTTTATAAAGCAGCAATTCCAAAAGCATTTACAGATAATATGAGAAGATGCAACCAAGAAATCCTGATCAGGAAATCATCCACAAACGAAAGCCTATATATCCATTTGGCAAGCATACCTAAGAACAAATCTAGGAGAAAGAAGTCAGCATCAGTAGGTTTGTCCCTACTGGAATTGAAACATCTCACCGTTTTCCATGTCAGAGACATCAGCTACTGTTGTTAGTGTAGCTGCTTCGCTTACGTCACGAAGTTCAGCCTACAATAGTTGTCCAAAATATCATGGGTCATGTACATCAAAATTTCAGGTTCCAATATCAAATCCTCAACAGTACAACGAAGTTACGAATGGTATTCAACATGCATTACAGTTGACACATGATAGTTCACTTATTAGCAAGATAGTGAGTTGTATTCTCATTAGTGAAAGGTTTAATTTTCACTGCATATTTGGTGAAGGCATGATAGTTCACCAGTTAGCAAGACAGTGAGTTTCATTCATGAAAGGCTAAATTTTGAATGTAAATTTGGTGAACGCATTTTATCACAAATTTTACTTCATTGGAGACTCACTTGGACGATCAGATTCTCAACTATATCCAGTTGCATGATACAGGAAACCAAAATAATAAAACATCCAGTTGCATGATACGGGAAACCAAGATAATGAATAAAAGGAATGCGCAAGTCCTAAAATTCACATGCATTCAAACTAGAACTATTTCCAATAGCCAAAGCAATCAAGTCCAGTGTCAAAAGATGAAAAGAGATGGAAGGTCCAAACAGCAACCAGTAGGATCAGAGTTTCATTCCTCAAATTGCATAGTCAAAAAAAATTTCCAAGTTACATACCTTAGATTGCCCGTATCGTTCAAGTACTCGACGGTATTGCTGGCGTGCTTCAAGTGAATCAACCATCTTGAGAACATGAGACACAGCCTCATCAATGGCTCCATCCACCTTCTGTCTGCGGAATACCTTGAGGATATCTTCATCATCACTGCTATCATCAATGCACTCTATGTCATTCCGGAAACCACGTAAACCAACTCCTTTCCGCCGCCACCGAAGCATAGCCTTCTCAAGAATTCCAACGGCCCAACAAATTACCCTGTAGTACTTCCTAGCTTGATAGCCTCTCACATGCGCCTGCCAAAAACATACAAAAGAGTATGATCTTAAATACTTCACCCCTCAAGTTCAATGTTAGCAAGTTGCATGGTTCATTGCTTATGCAAGTTGATATTTGGATTGTGCGATCTCAGTCAACATTCATAGAGCTGAAGTGTTAGTCTTTCTTCTTCTTCACGTACATGAAGAGTATCTCCTCATTACAGAATGATGAAAAACCAATGAGAAGACAAGTAATACCTGTATCTTCACAACTTTTTGTCGAAATGCAAGAAAATTCTTTCGACCTTTCCATCCTCGATACTTCTTCTGTATAGATAGAGCAGCTGAATTGCAATCTCGAGTACCAAATGCCATCTTGAATGCCGCAGAAAGACCTTGAAGATCACCAGTATTGAAACCATACTCATCTGTACTAGCAGAGGAATTAGCTTCTCTCTGTTGACGCTTTCTGAAAGAATGTGCTCGGAAAGCAGCCTGTATTCTGGCAGCTGCCAGAGCTGCATTACGGACAGCAGCTAAAGTGTGCTTCATCGAGACCTGATCTTCAAAGAAACCTATGTTCATAGTTGAAATGCTACTTACAGTTCCTTCAGCTTGGACCTCAGCCAAGCCTTTAGAAAGTTCACTTTCTTCTAGTCTGAGAGATGACAGATGGCTAGTTAGTGCCACCTCTGAAAGATAGCCTGCAAGTCCTTTATGCCCACCGGTAGCAGCAAGAAAAGCTGGAGTTTTGCCAATAGGATCTTGTGCATTAGGATCTGTCACAACTCCAGCAGATGCGCCATAAGCTAAAAGAGCTGCCACCATATTTTCCCTGTTTTACACACTAATCTACGTCATTTCAAAAATCAAAGGAATCCAGCAGTCATTTGATAAGGTCTACCCCAACCCCTAACCACAACTTTTCTTTTCTTTCAGTTAATAGTGAGAAGCAGTAGATAGAATCCCATTACAATCCCACTCACTGTCCTCACTAGCAAGTTAAGCATCTTGATTTCATGAGAACTGAAACTACTTAAGCATAAAAACTAACAATTGATTAGCATCCCCTACATCCAAGGATTTGTATGTAGAACAGAGTTTTTGTTTACCTTCCAAAACGTGCTGCCCAATGAAGAGCAGTCCACCCATTAATGTCACGAAAATCTACATTGACACCGTTATTAAGAATTGGACCCAAGGCCCACTCATAACCCAACCCAGCAACCATGTGAATAATTCCTTGCTCATTCTTGGACAAGGAACATCCAGAATCAGCATGTCTTTCCTTAGACTTGCATGAAAGCCATTGATGTAACTTGTCTTTTATAAGCTGTTGCAAGAGAAAGTCAATAGTGCTTGATGAAGTTCCAATGCCCAATAAAAGAGTCTCTATGACATGACTCCATGAATCATCATTGGTTTTCAATTCCCTAAGAAAATGAATTCCCGTTACCATGCTTTCTCCTTTTTGTAAAGAGGAATCTGGCAGAAGCATCTGCACAAATCTGACAAGTAACAATAGTTCTTCTGGATTCTTAGTAGCTTCCACCAGGGATTCATTACAGCAAGAACAAGCAGTATCTTTAGCTCGATACTCAAACTCTTTGATCTCGCTGCAGGATTCCTTATTGCCAGATGTAATGCAGAGACTGACTTTTCCAGGAAGGTGAGGAGGAGCTTCGCAGCAGAGAACACCTTCCTGAATTATTTGAAGAGGAACCTCAGTTTCACCAAACATGCATGCTAATACAGATTCTGATGGATCACAAATAAAAGATCCAACAAGGATGACCTGCATAGAAAGAGTTCAACCTCATAAATTAACTTAAATTTCTTCTCAAGAAAAAGAAAAGTAAAGATTCGTCACTAGAATATTAAATGTGTCTCCTTGCCCAGCCACAAGGGAATAGTCAAACCAAGCTGCTACTAGACAAGGAGTAAGGAAACGCGACTTGAGATCAACAACATTAAGGATACAGTGGTGGTCCTCAATAATTTTGTGATGCAATGGAACTATAGTGATGTACAGATTTAACAACTTACAATCACTTACAACCTTCATCTCATAGCAACTTTATCATCATCAAATCCAGGAATCCATGAATGACAGAGAACTATTAGGAAGTTGGATAAGAACTTTACCCAATCTAGTACTTGTTAACTAAAGATTGAGAAATGACTTATTTCTATAGTTCACTAAGGCAATGAATAAGCAGATTCTTTCAATAACACCTCATAACCAAAAGAGTAATAACGTAGCAAAGAATTCAGTAACACAAAGTCTATGAAGAGGCATACTTTTGTAGCTTCGGTAGCATAACCCCATTCTGGTGATATCTCACGGATTCTGAACTTCAGTAGTTTTGCAACAATCAAACTTGAGCCAACTGCAGTAGGCAGTTGGCCTTGTTCATTTAGCATTGAATTGTAATCAGAACAGATGTCATGGATTTCTGGAATCGAAGAATACAGTTTGAAGTTTCCAACTTCTCGACGTACTGAAGTAGAAGCTGGTAACATAGAGAGTTGTCAAAAAGGTCATAAAATTATAAGCTCAATAGCCATCAAGAGCAGCACAAACATACAGTTTCCAACATTGCTTCTGCTGTAATTTGGCCAAGTTTGTTCTTGGGATCCAATTGGTTCCTTTCTCAAAGTAGAATCGAGTTTTTCCTGCTGCAGAGCCATGAAATGGACCTTATAAGAAAATCTAAAATCAATTCTACATGAAAAGAAACATACAAGTTCTTGAAAAGAGTCTAAGCACATGAACAATCCAAAAAGGAATGCTCAAAAGCAAATAACTCTAGAATGTAATCCAAGTTATTAGGGTATTATTTTAGATATCAATAACATTCATTATATCCAAGTGTTTTCACCTGGAAATCAATAACCAATGAACTGTTGCATGACTCCAACATCTTGTTCCAGGACAAGGAATCTTCACTTCCAACAGCGTAATCATTAGACTGTTGATAGGCACAGTGATCCCCTAGGTAACATAATAGCCGTTATTAGCTCTTTCTATACAGTTTTTGACAAATCACAATCAAAAGTATAAAAATGAAAAAGAATGAAAAGAATAAAATGAGAAAGAATGAAAAGTTACATTTAGCCAACCCCAACTAGCTTAAGACAGGCACATGGTTGAGCTTAGTCAAGGAAAGAAAAGAAGCGATAAAAAAAGTATATGACAATTAAGTGTTCAATGCCACTGATTAAGTCGTGACAATCTGAAAAAAAGGAACATGGTTAGTAGAATAAATTCCCCAAAAAAGGGATCAGGATAGTAATCTAGCTGAATAAATGAAAATCTGAAACTCTGCCCAAAACAGGAAAAAAAATCAAAAAATCCATCTTGAATCAATGCGAGACTGTTTGATTGAAATTCCATCAGATAAATTTGGTTGCATACCACATGTCCAGGTTCATGCTGTAAAGTGAAAAATTGGAATTACCTATAGTGCCTTGCTGATTGTTCAGTGTATCAATATCCTTGATGCTGTCCTCATTCAAACTCAACTGTTCTTCCAACTGTTGTAAAAATTGACTAACATCATTATTTGGAGAACTAACCAATTCTGCTGTAGTATCTACCCCATCGTCCTTGATAACTCTTTCAAAACTAACTTCTGCATACCCTGGGCTACAAAAGTTCTTGTGCGACTCACATTTATGACTCATCATAGAAGTAGATTCCTGATTGTGCATAGTATTAGAGCTTGGAGTTGGAATTAAAACAGACGAAGGTTCAGGTGATGAATCTGCAACAGATCCTGGAGATCGTTTTCCCTATATATATAAAAAAAAAAGATCTTTTACATCAACTTGAAACTCAAAACATAAGCTTCCAAAGCTCTAAAATGTAAGAAAAATGAGACACGTTTCTGTTGTTTAGAATAGCCTCACATAGATCAGCAAACTTAAAATCAAAATGGTTCCAACTTCCACAACATATAACTAAAAAGATGGCAAGTGAATTGTCTAAATAATAAAGTTTGAAATAATGCTATCACCATCAAGTTCCGAAAGTACATGAAATTGTATAAGATCTCTGACTTTTATATTCATTCTGGAGAACTAACCTCGGTAATCTCTCTATAATGAACAAGAACAATGTGCTCATATGCCCTGTCAATGAAAGTAAAATATGAGAAGTTTTCAATAGGATAGAATGATCTAGATTTCTTATTCCTCTTACAGATAACTTCCATCTCAATAATACACATCTGCTTCCAGATAGCCTCCGTCAGCAGTTCTTGAAGATAGTAATCCACAAATTTAAAATGTCAAAAGAAAGGAGCCAACAAGTGGCCGCAAACTTACGGGTCAAGCATCCAGTAGCTTCTTCTCTGAAAACTTGGGTTTTGTTCTCCACGTGCATAATAACAATTTAGAGCTTCAATCTTTCCAACCTAGAACGAAACACTAAATTAACCAAAGCAGGACCAGCCATAAATGAATGACATAAAAATACATATTTTGTTTTATTAAATTGCTAAAACCACCCAACATTCATTCCCCTTTGCCTGATGCCTATGAATGATACTAACATCTAGCAGAACCTATTCCTGCTTTCTGAGGGCTTCGATGGTGAACAAAGCTACAAAACAATTAAAGAGAAAAGAGAAACTTTTCAATAATGAATAGGAAAACTTATGCAATGGAATTGGGATATAAACCTTAAGTCGTTCATGTGCCTCCCCAACGCTTCTTCCATCCTTCTTTTTACGCCAATTATGACCATCCCTACGAAAGAACCGAACAACCCTCTTGTCAAAAAGAAACACCGACCCACCTGTCAACCAATCCGGTTAGAACTATAAGCCGCCTACAAATTAGCCTATACCAGTACAGAACATCTACACAACAAGAGGAAGAAGAATAACATGAAAAACTTACTAGTTGGCTTATGCGGAGGTTCTTGAGTTAGCTGGTATTTGTCGTGGTTCTGTAAAATTGAGAACACCTCTGCTGGCTTCAGCCACCTCTTTTGTGTTTCTTGAAACCAAAACTTATCAGTATCGTATCCTGAAAGTTTGAAAACAGAGAACTCGTTGTAAAAGAATCCTCTAATCAAGAAGAAAGAAGCTATAAAAAATTCACAGCATTCCTCACCTGATTGCAGCATATCTGACGAGAAATCAACTTGATTTGCAAATTACGATTCACTCCGCTTCAGCTTAGCTGATCAACTTCGTTGTTCTCTCGAGTGGTCAAACTAAAAGACAAAACATGTGGGCCATCAGCCACTAATGCCGTCCAAGACAAGAGAAAGGTACTTCATCTTAAGTGGGACGTAGTTAGGACCCCCGTTTCTCACGAGTTTCATTCCTATGATGTGCGGAATATCGAGATTCCACCTATAATGATGATATACAATTAACTACTCACTATTGACCTTCTCAAATTCATTAACCAAAGCACTCCGGTAAGTTTTCATACTTATTTTCAATGACGCGAGTGAACAAAGGCTCAAATATAAAGGATTTTATATGTACGAAAACAACACAAACTAAGTCTAACTCGCAAAAATCATATCCAACAACGTAGATATTTGTAAGCTTGTAAGAATAGGTGCAGGGGAGGAACCTTCCGACCCTGATGAGCACCCCGTAGATCATTGATGTTGTATTATCAATTATACACATATTTTCTTAACTATTTTGTTTTATTTATACTACTTTATATTATTTAGTTTTTTTATATCTTTTCAAATAATTATGTAAATCAGATGTTGATACGATTTTATTCAAGAATTAAAGGTGATTTTAAGCAAGAACTCGAACTAATTCATAATACTTGGGGAAAAGAAAATCATTGGTCACCGGACCGGCTCACACCGATGTACTAACCCATACCTTAGAAGGACCAAATGCAAAAAGTGACACAACTTGAGCTACGACCATATAGGAGATTGTCTGCATGTCATTAAGAAAATAACTAGATCCACAATTGAAGACACATTTGTGTTAGAGGCTATGTATTCATTTTAAGGAAATAGTGAGATCCACGGCATAGAGACATGGTCGTGCTAGAGGTTGTGTTTATTACCCAAAAACATATTTAAGGGGAAAAACTCTAAAATTTAACAGACTTTAGAGAAAAACACATTAAAGAAACACCATTTTCTCTCTAAAAGTTGGGTTAAATAGCAGAAGGCTTCCGACCTTTGGACAATCAATTTTAAGCTATCTTTTACTAGAGAATTAAGATTCATACATCATCTTAATGGATCAAGCTGTTAGTGGTTTTGGGGAGTTTATTTATATTTACTTCTACTATGATTTCTCTATCTTTATAATTTGATTTGGACATTTTTTAGCTAAATTCTTCTTTCATATTTAGATAGAGAAAATCCTAAAGGTTATTTTTATATGAATTGATTTAATTTAATTTATAAAATAGGGTTTATTTATGTGAGCTATCTTTATTAATCTTAACGATGATTTAATCATGTTAACATGTAAATCTAATTTTAATTTACCATGGATGACTCGACAGAGCTTGTGTTGTAAGTTGGTCCTGACCTAGTAATACTCAAAGAAGACCCACATGATCATAGACGTAGCTATTGGGCCCCCCAATATTTTAAAAAAATAAATCTTTTTATTTTTAATATATATATATATATATATATATACAAAGATGAAATTATTTGGAGCTTATTGATACAATGGGTCCCTCAAAATTTTAAAAAATTAAATATTTGGACCCTCCTGTCTTAAACTTCTGGCTCCGTCACTGCACATGATCTTGCTAATGTTAGGGTTAAACCTTTTATAAAATTTGATAAAGCTTCATACATTTAAAGGGGTGCTAGCATTGGTAGAGATACGAATTAAATAACCACATAGCAAATAATTATAGCTTAAAAGCGTATAATTTTTGTATTTAAATAGTTATGTTAGGCTAGAGAATGTCCAAATTATAGGTTAATTAACTAATGAAGTAAAAAATATACTAGGAAAAGAACTCATCTAGATATAGTTATTTGATTACATGCTCTTTAGGTTAATTATCTTATTAATTTTTTGTAACTATTGTCATAAGTTTTATTTTATGATTCATTATTCTAGAAATCCAAGAAAACCATCATTTTATTCATTACTTTTATACTAATTAATATTGTTAGGATTTTTCTATTCTCGCTGCTTGTTTGAAAGATCGATACCCTCCTTACTATTATATTATTTACCAAAAATAGGTGCACTTGCCTAGTTAATGAGTGATAGATGTTTAATAAAGAAAATTTTGGTATCATTAATATATAAATATATATTAACTACACATTTGCCAACTAATAATTAGTATCTCCTCAACTGATATCCAAACAAGAATAAGAATGGTGCCTCTTGCAATTGATTTTAAAAGAAAATTTACCAAAGGCCCTCAAAAGAGACAAGTAAGGAAGTTACTATCAAAAGATTGAATGTTGAACCAAGCAAGAAAAAAAGGAGGTGGTTATTGGAACAAAAGGAGGAATACACTTCCATTCATACTGGTATGATTTAAGCATATTGAATTGCCATACATACTTAGGGGTAAAATGTATTATTACATGTACTTAGGGAACAAAATTTAATTAATCATTAAATTGTTGCATGATATTTTTAAGAATTATTCACCTACTTGATAAGCATTTTTCATGTACTCTTTGTCCATATGATATAATTTTTAAAAAGAGGTTGAGGGAAGTTATTTATTTTTTCCTTTTGACGCTTATAGTGTAACACCCCACTCCCGCGTGACTCGAAGAGTCCGTGCCCCGCGAGGATAGCGTGCTACATCAGTCAGTCAGACGAAACTCAGTAAAAATATTTTTTTTATTTAAAACATTCATTCGCGCGAAAAACAGTAGACAACTTGAGCCCACGGTAAAAGAAAGCATTTTCAGTTATTACAAACAGTCAACAATAATTTACAATAGCCATTTAATGCACAAAAAGCCATAACCAAAATTGGGCTCACTATAAATACAGAGCATTCTTTTACAAAGATTGCGGAATACAATTTTACGGGACACTAATGCAGACACGAACTGATCCCGACCTCTATCTTTCACCTGCCTGCAGTAGGCATACTCCCGTGTCTAGCGGGGTACTCTTCAAGGCCTGAAAAATAGATGCAAATTTTGGGTGAG